>JAVUNC010000006.1:16141027-16398527 GCA_032173965.1 Sitta carolinensis | reverse complement strand
TGGTGCAATGCAGTCCCTGTACATATAATATGCTGCATCTTTAATAAAAATGGTTGAAAAATCTTTAATGAAAAGAGAACAATATACTCTATTATAGTTCTGTAAATATGTTTGCTTCCAGAAGTTTTGCATCTTTTGATTTTTTCCTCAAAACTTTAATAGTCTATAATAATTTCTCGCAATTACATGTTGATGCCTTTTGTTCAAAGGGTAAGTACTGTGCTGCTTTAACTGGTTCTCAGCAGGCAATTTTACACACAACACGTTCTGCTTCTAGCTATATTCATATATTTTTCTCTTAAAATTGCACTTCCCTATTTTAGAATAATTAATTTAGAATTTATTGTTATTTTAAAAGTAAAGTATTTTTTCTATACAGATTAATACAATAACCTCTATATTATATAAGCAAAAATATATGCAGAAAGGTTTCCATTACGTATAAACATATATACTGCTATTTGTAAATAAAACTTCTTTGTGATTAAATAAAAGGTAGTATAATTTCAGGTTTATAATGCAAATATTGTTTAAACTGAAAACATTCAGTATTTTGCTTACAATATATTTTAGGGATAATTTAAAATGCGTAGCTTTAAAGAAAAAAAAAAGAGTTTTGCAGATTTATAGTGGGTAAGCATCTGTTTCCACATTGTTAGGGCACAGAAGTTCCAATTGCCACATTAATCAAAGTATTGAGACTACAAAATCCATTTCATTTAATCTCATTATTGAATAAACAGCTCTGTAGTGATGCCTATTTGTACTTGTTTCTCTAATAAAAATGCAACTGTAGCTCTCAACACAAATTAGTTTTAATTATTTAAATGATATGAATTTGTCAAACATAAATAATCTAACACCTGGTTTGCCTTCTCATTTTCTGAAAAAATGTGTTTCATGAAAACTAGTAGAGGATGATAATGGGGAATAACAAAGGTAGGTCTATTTATTTATTCCAATTTCACTGGTTTTCAGAAAGGGCAAATGTGAGTTGATTACTGTCTAGGAGGGTGAAAAAGTAGTCTGTCTTACTGCTACACAAGGACACAGCAGAATACAGCAAAGCTGAAGGATGTCTCACATGCACTGGTTCTGTGCTACTCACTTGTCCTATGCTCATGTCTGAGAACTGGTGACAGTGATTTACAGTTTAGCAATCCTTCTTCTGAATCCAAGGATAATGTTACCAAGCGATAAGTGGTGTAGAATTTAAGACACTTAATCAAGATGCCAAAATCTGCCATAACAGTCACGAATATATGTGAAACAAACCTGCTCAGGCAAAAGATGAATTTCCCTGTTTTGTCTTTGTTTTAGTAACTTCATTTTAGGAGACCTGCCTGACCTTAGAAGAGGAGTACCCTAAGTGTCAGAAGGGTATGATATCATATATAAGCCAATTGGTAGCTAACGCTGAAAATGGAGATCCATTTGTTTTCTCCACAGGATAGTATAATTATGTTTGCTGTTTCTGTTTCATGTCACATTCTGGTTTTAAATATTTGGTATTTAAAATTCCGGATATCCTAACACACTACCCTGAAATCATTTATCATTTGGTTGAGGAAATCTATAATCCAGTTGTGGTTGTTGGTGGTGGCCTCCTATGGCACATCAAGCAGTGATCATTTGTATGGCTTTCTGTATATTAAACAATTCTTTAATACTGATTCTGTTTGTGGTGTATTAACTGTTATCCTTTCTTGGTAAAGGAAGTGTGCTAAGCAGATAGCTACTGTCTTAAATCAACAAGCCAATTTTAGAGTCACATGAAGCTGTTGAAACCTACCACTCAGTAGTTTGTCTGCCAGATTAATCATCTTTATGGTTCCTTCTGGGGATATGTCTCTTCCTCTGTGCAAAATATTTCCAGCAGGCAGGCTTATAGTGAGAACTTACGACACTCCCAGGGTATGATTATGTGACCGTCACAGTTATTATTGTGCCCTACATGTTAGTAACATAGTTCAAGGTTTCAGAACTATTATTGTAAAACACAAATTGCCAATATTTTTTCTTAGGCATTTTATATTCCATAATGCATTTTCTCTCGAAATGTTCCTAGAATTAGTTTGTGTTAGTAGTCCCTTCTCAGTGCTGTTAATTTAAAATTCTTATACTCAATTTTTGCGTATCAGCTTGGTTTTTTGTTTTAAACCATTTGCAATATTTAATTATTGTTAAATAATCAGTAAATATACTGCAAGAAAGTACTGTGAGACTACTGAGTTAGTTTTGATGTCATTGGAATTCAATTAAATGTCAATAGTAAAAGTAAAACCAAAGAACTATGGCATGCAACTACTCAACAAGAATGAGAATTTTATTTAGTTCTTTTTATTTTTTTATAAGTTTTATAAGTTATCACTTGAAATTATATAAACTAAAAAAAGCATACACAAGAAAGCAGGATGTTTTCAAAACTCTTTCTATACCTCAAGACATTAGCTTGTAATCTAGATACATTTATTAATATAAGTAAAATGATAGTATTATCTTTGCTGATGTTGCATTCAACCCTGCAAAGTAACTCAAGAAATCTTCATGTTACTGAAGATATTATGATAAAAATCCCCTTAAGCAAAAATGGCAGGATAACAAGATTACATATTTGTATCTTTGAAACAATTGTAGTTGTATCTCAGTTTTTCAATATACTTCCCTAAATAATTGGAGATCTTTGTTACTTAATATGAGCTCTTAGTGTGTTTATGGGGGGGAGGGAGAATTAACACTAATATTTTTACTCTATTGTAAAAAAGTAAATATCACTTTAAATCCAGTTGTTTTCTCTTCTAAAAGTTTACTTGGCCGTGTGTCACATTCCAGATTTTCTTAAATGTTATAATAGCCTTAGCTGGCAGCAGCTATTCTTGGCACAATGCATTATTCCTCTTTCAGTACCTAGAGGATGTAACACACATCACTGAAACATTTTAGTTTCTGCTATGCAAGCTAATTTTACATTCAGATTGGAGCTCTGAGAATTTTAAGCTTGATAGCATAAAATGTAAACAGAAGAGGGTCATAGTTGAGAACCTCTTTTCACATGACAGCTGGTGGAAACATCAGCGATATTGTTGCTAGCCTTCATGTCTGTTTATATGAACATTTTAATTGTACACATATCTGTAAGCCAGTATAGCTCAAAGTACTAAATAATTCGTATTAAACTATTTAATTTTCAATTTTCCTTCATTTGAGTTAAAAGAGTTGGTGTCCTGTGATATTGTCTTCAAACTTTATATTGCCATAAAAACACTTTTAAACATGAGCAGTTGCAGACTGTGGGATGTAGAGGAGAAGATTGAAGAAGCAGTAAAAGTGTGATTTTACAAAAGTCACAGGATTCCAAAAGTATATCATCAAAAAGAAGAAAATATTTTACTTTTGATTATAATGCTTCAAAGAACAAGTGTATTTTCACTGAACTCTTAGTCATACCCTGTCAATAAACTCAAACCTAACAGAAATTTATTCTGGTTTTAAAAAAGTGTTTTCAGATGTTTTGTTATAATCAATTTGCCCTCTAAAATTCAGCTTGTATTTTTTCTCCCAATCAAATGACACCACTTGTTGTACAGTGAAAAAAAGGGGAAATTTTGAAACAAAGGCTGTTGCTAATCAGATTGCATTACTTACTGGGAGCCAATTTGATTGCATGTGACTAATGCATTAATTTTATCATTATTGTAGGTCATCAAGACAAGTAATGGAGTGTCATCACTAAGTATAATTTTAAGTGAGAAACTGGATTATTTTTAGCTCCAAACATCAGTGGGCCTAGTTGAGTTCCTTGCATATATGGGTTTATATATCTACTCTTTTGTTAGAAGCATTTGTCTACATTATGTTCAAGTGGAATTCCTGATGAACACTAATTTCAATTTTAACTGAACATGCATATTTCTATATACAAATATATTTTTTATAAAAATCTTTAATTCATGTGTTTAAGCAAAGCTCAAGTGGGTATAAAAAGGGAAACATCAGTGAATGAGCTGGCCAGATTTGCCCCCATGTAGGCAATAATATCACTTCTATCTGCAGATTTTTATGTCAGTCAATAATATTACCGAGGCTAACCATAAAGTTCACCGTGGCTTGGTGTGGTTTGGTGGACAGTCTGCTTTGAAGATACTAAACTGCTCTGTACTGGTGACCAAAATAAGTGTAGAAACGAGTAACAGTTGAAGTGATGAATTCCAGCCTGAGTGAGCAACTCTATAAATATAGTAACTAAAAGATGTACTTATGGTGTTCTTATTTTCCCAGACTGAAGACCTAGAGGAGAAAAATCTACTACAGAAAACCTGTCAAAGGGAGCTAAGGGTCTCTAAAGTTTCCAGCTTTGCCTTTATTTGAATTCCAGTGAAATCAATGGGGATTTTCATTACAGTGAAAGCCATGGCAAAAAAAAGCTATGACTTCCAGGAACAGTGAGAGTTTATTCAGTAAAATTTGAATGGTATGGTTGAAATTCAATCTACTTTCACTAATACTTAAAGTGAAGGGTACTAATTTGGAATTAATCCCTAACTGGAGTTTTTCACGATGTCATTCAGTCCTGCTCAAAGTTCAATATTAATAGATGGACATTCTTCCCTAGGATAAACTTTAGATAGACATACCAAGGATAAGACTTGAAAAGAGTTTATGCTGTTTATATAGGAGGGCATGCTCCAGAAAAGAAACATTTTCCAGAATCACAAAGTACAGTAATAAATTAACAATATGATAACTAGAGGTTTTTATTAAAAACAAGTGTTACCATTTCAGTTTAGACATATTTATCCAAATGATGTGCATATAAAAATCCCTGAGAAAACCCTGATGATTGTTCCTCTATAAAACTCCACTTCCAGCTCTCACACAGATAGTTATTAAGTATTCAACAGCAATAATATCTTTTAATTTGTATTCTCCTACTAAGCATTTTTCCAGTACTGCATTTAATATTTTCTTCCTTTAAAATAAAGAAACATTATTATGGGCATGCCCTAAAATTGCTTCTCTACTTACTGTTAAAGCATTGAATGCCTACAGCAGATGTCATCCTAATATGGCATTGTTCTGGAATGACATCTCCAATTCTCTTGCCTTTAACATAAGATAAACTGATTGATCTAATTTTATTTTTCACTTCCAATATCAGTAACAGAAAAAAAAGAAGTTCTTGAATACAAAGAAGGTGAGTTTGCAAGGTTTCATCATTTATAAGAATGTTTTGTTGGACAGGCAATGACCTGGCTGGCTAATATTTACCTTTTTATTTGAAGAAATACAGCTGTATGTGTCTTTAAACTACCTGTCCGTTTCCACACACTCCCAAAATACATCTGCTTGATTTCAAAGTGGGTATAACAGGATAAAGTAAATAATCAAACATGCCCTCTGTAACTAAATTTTGATAATTTTATCTATGTTATCCGATAGATAGAACAAGCACCCAGCACAGTAAGATGCCGCAAAGGTTTGTGAGCTGTAGAATAGGCAAAATTAAAAGGCAGTATATGCTTTCAGTATGTATATATTTTTTATATATGTTTATGGTTTTTGCAGAGAATGCTTTCCTGAACTGCACATCATTATATCAAAACCAAGATGTTGTATTCCCCCTGCACAAATATTTCAAACTTGATGAATTGTAATTTTGACACAGTTTTGTTTAATCAGAATTTTTCTGTCTAGCTCACTTGAAATAAGAATGCAATTTCTACAGAAGTGTTCAGAAAACTGGAACTATCTTAAGAGGGTAAGTTAGCACCTCCCATATCCTCCCTCACGGAAGCAGGAAAGGATAATTTTGGCTACTCAGACTCTGGGTTTTGTTTATAAATATAAGACTAACCGTAAATAATTTTAATAGCATTTTTCTGAAAATGACTGAATAATACTTCAATTGAAAATGCATTACCACCTGAGAAGTCTTTTTTAAAGTTGCAACATATGATCACTGATTTTTACAAATTATCCTGACTCCTGAACCACTTGCTGCAGTGTATTGCAGTGTCAGAACTCTGCTATTTAGGGTAGGAACAGTAAAAGTCAAGCAAGTCATCCTAAGCCCTTTGTGTCTGAGAATTCATTCTGTCTGCAGGAAAACAAAACAAAGGCTCATGTCACTGACACTTACAAGTCCAGCAATTTATATCCCACTTGTAGTCTTCCTCATCATTTTTTTGCAGATGGATTAAAAGACAAGTTTCCTCAGTGCACAGAAACACACTTTCCTCCAAGTGTGAGGCTATGACTACACAGCGTAGCGCAGATATGTTTTGGAAGTTTATTTTATGGTACTTGAAACTAATACCCACTTTGGCATATGTCTCCTAGCAAGCAAGCATAAACCTCGCAGAAGCACAGTGTTGGAATACTGTCAGTTTAGGCTTTACAGTTGTTTTCTCTTGACTTAGTTCAAAGGAAAACACATGAACAAAAAGCTTTCTCCTACATTACCAGAGATTAGTCAGAACTTTGGCATTCATTGTGGCAAAACCTGAACTGTTTAGGACAAAATTCATTTTATATCACAGTCTACATAAACTTATTAATAATATCAAATATTAGGCATGAAGTTGAAATAGCTCTGGAAATGTTGAGAAAGTTGAAGAGATTTGAAAATGCCAGTACAATATGAAAGAAGCTGTAAGTCAATTCATTGCTAATAAAATGTTGGAGAACACCATCCTGGTCACACAGCAGCGCTTCGTTGTAACAGAGCATTTGCAGCAATGAAGCAATTGGTAAACACTCTCCTTGTAAATGGTGTGGTTTAGGAGGAAAAAATTTCTGAGAAAATAAAGTATCTCCATGTATCAGTCTCTCCTTGAAGTACATGAAGCTATTCTCACTGTTCAAGCCAATCACTTTTTTTCAGGTAATTTTATTATTACATAGACTCTAATGAAATGAATATTAATGGATTGAAAGAGCCTGATAAGTTATTCAGTGTAGAAAAAAAAAACTATTTTCTGGTTTCATAAGTATTTTGTGACTCAGAAAACTGTTTTCCATACATCCATTGGTGCTACTGAGGTTAAAAAGGCCTCTGTGTAAAAATCAGTATAATTTAGTCCTACATGAGGAAAGCATAATAAAAGTGGAAGCATCATCACTTTGATTACTGGTTTTGCAGTAGTGCCCATGCTGTATAATGTGTTCTGCCCACAAATAAGGTATTGTATGCTGGTGCTTGTCTCAATGAGGTGAGTGGAATTTACAATTCAGTGAGACTTTTTAGAGATCAAAGCAAAGGACAAAGGCATGTGTAAAGAGACATATGAAAGAAAATATCACTGAGTACCACATTATTCCTTCTAGGCCCTATTCCATAATCAATTTGAATAAGTTAATTGATGTAGATACAGTTCAGCCTGGCAGAGATGATAATCTTAATTAGGAAAAATGGTCACACTGCAGGGATGTAGACTGCAACTGGAGGTGCACTTGAAATAAAGATCTGATGTTATCAGTTGCGGAAATTGTTTCTAGCTCCTGCATATAAGGCTCATTTATCAAAGCCCCAAATGTTCTGACAGTTCACATTGCACAAGTCACCTTTAAGGCAATACTCTGGTGCCTTGTTAAGGAAATACTGTTATTCCTGCCTATGTGCTTTCCTATATAGAAAAGTCTAGAACCCAACCTGCATGCTTGCTCCCGGGCTTGGGTATGTAAGATGTCTATCCAGTGTAGCTAACTTAGAGGTGTATCCCTTATATTTAGACACCATTAGGTATTTTTGTATGACAGCCTGTGACTGTCATTTGGGGGTATTAAATTTCTTTCTGAGCTTTATTAGTACTCCTTCATTTTCACTATGTAGCAATAGAAATAATACTTTCATAACATTGTTCTGATGATGTTGTTCTGATAAACACCTTTGTCAAAAGGACAGTTCCTTCCTACTCACCAAATATTCAACCAAAATATTACAAAGTTTTAATGATTATACGCTCAAAATTTTATCAATAGATGTCACTTTTCTGATATAACACCAGTTAAAAAATTTTAGAAGACCTTACAATCTTAAGCACCTGCAATAAAGCCAGAGAATAGAAATAACATTACTTGGCCTTTATGTAATTCTGTATTCTACTTTAGAGGTTTACATATATCACTACTACCACTGTGGTGGGGAAGCACAGGCACTTCACCATTTCAGATAGATTCATAGTCACATTGCTAAAATTCTGCTTTTACCCCATTCCACCAAATGAAAAAATAAAAAGATCTATTCACAAAGCGGTCTTATCTAGATCTGGGAGGGTAGCAGTTAGAACATTTCCACCAGAAAATAATCACACTAGATGCAAAGAAATCAAGGAGCGAGTAAAAGAGCAGGAAAAAAACCAGTGAAAAATGTTATGGTCTGCTATACTCTTAGCAGTAAGCTCTGAGAGCATGGTAATATACATAAAAGCACTGATGTAGCCAAGTAATGACTAAACCCTGGCTATTCCTAGCAGAATTATTTAAAATTAATTGAAGAAAAAGAGCATTCTCCTACTTAAAGCAAACAAAAAAAAGGAGGCAAAATGACATTACTTTTGTTTACAACTGGTATTTCTAAAATGCATTACAAATTTTTGCACTATAACACACCCATCAAATTTTAAATGCTTGGTGGAATAATTTCCTGGGAGAGAGGTATGATTCATATTGGAGTGCAATAATGTGAAAAGAAAAAACTTGTCTTATTTTAGAAGCATTAAGTCAGTTCTCACTTCCACTTTGCATTCAGTAATGTTATATATAATTTAGCACATGCTTATATGTGCATATAAATATATTTCTTTGAAAAGCTAAAATTTTGCTACTTTCAATCATCAGAAACACTAGTCTGCAGTACTCTTAGCAGTGAGAATAACACATTTTTTTCATTTCCCTCATCTTCTCCATGATCACAACATTTTTAAATTCGTACTTTGAAAAACTATTTTCCCATTCAGAGGAAGTCTGAGTAATTAACATATTCTAGAAGATATGGATTAAACTCTTAGGTTTTGCTACTAGTACGGCAGTCCACTTATCCAATTTTTTTATATAAAAGATGGCTATCAAATTTACTACCTCATTACATTCTCTAATTAAGTCTTTTAATGCATGAGCTTGCTAACCCTGAGGCTCTATGGTCAGTAGTGCCCCCCTGTAAATCTGGTAGCCTGCTTAGGATCTCTGCTGCATTCCCTAATGCACACTTGCTGATAACTGATTTTTTTTCAGCTTAAATTTTGCATCTCTAGATTAGCACCCTTCATGACTTCCTCTGGGAGGTTTTCCCTCAAGTCAGTCATTTTTCATGGTACCTGATCTAAATTTTCCTTGTCGTTTTCATTTACCTCCTTCATATTTTATACCTTTTTCTTTCATTGACTACTTGATAATATGAAAGAAATTGAACAGATGCTCACACTAAACAAAAGTGAATGCAGGTTCAGTGATGGAAAAAAAAGAAGAAATTATCTCTTTTCTTCTTCACATGCATGAATAATTCCCACACAAAAAATGGAGCAAACTTCCATTAAGTTGTATATGTGAACTGATTATAACTTGGCCTCGGGCAAATAGCAGAAAGTCCTTCAGAGGTAAACACATGCATTTGAGAAAATAAGAATACAAACTTAATCAAAAAAGTACAAAACTTGTCCTCAGAATATTTTTCATTTTCATTCCCTGAGATTTGCTTATGACTGAAAGGATCTAAGTATCTCTATAACCACATATAGCTTTATGTCTCTCCCATGTGTAAAGGATGAGCTAGAGTAGTACTAGTCGCTAGTTTCAGAATTAACATAGGGAAACATCCTTGCTGGTTCATGTTTATACCTAATATTGCCTTGATTCAATGGAATTATGTGTTTTACAAGGCAACTCAGTTAAACTAGGGAAAATTTATCTGGAAAAGGACGCACATTTTTAATAATTCTTTCCTGATTCAGAGCAGAATTTAAGAACATCCATATAAGAGAAAATATAAAAATACATTTGGTCATAATTTGATGTAAAACAAACTAAAAATCCTGTTTCTGCTTTTTCTGTCCAAGGTCAACAAGTCATCTCAAGGCACAAGAGATTTCAGACCTAGAGTGTAAGACTCAGCAATAATCTGATTTGGGAGCAAGATGTGCTGCTTGTTTTGCGAGCCACTTTTCACAGTCTTAAGATCTAGTTTGAAAGGTACCTAGGCAATTACAGACTGAAATAGGATCTTAATTTTTGGAGACACCCATTAAACTCATGCTTAATGCTTTTGAGATCACACTAGGCATCCATCTACACCTTCAGACACCTAAACAATCTTTACAAATCCAGCCTTTAGGCTGGGATTTCATTACTCTCTCTGGTTTTGAAGCAAAAACTAAATTAGGGTCCCACTTCCTCAGGCACCTTGTCCTTGCTCTTCTCATCTGAAGTTTATATCCTTTCCAGTCTTATAGTAAAGCTAATAAAGCTTGGAGGCATCATTTCCAAAATTAAATTAAAAAATTGCTAAAAAACATTCCAAGTACAGTAAACAAAAATAGCAGTGTTTTGACACAGGCAGTTTCAATGTGCAGTTTACCCTCAGACAGCTTTATCATCACAGGTGAGGTTACAAACTGCAGCACGTGTGGCAGTGTTCTTGAAGCCAGATTGCTTATTCAATGCTTATTACTTAGTTTTCTGTTTGCAAAAGATCCATCCGGTAGAAGCATCCATAGCAAGTCTGTAATTACCGGATTCCTAATAATCTGATTTCTTTCTTTATTTTTTTAAAAAAAAAAAAACTTTATATGAGGTAGATATTTTCTGTCTATAGTATTTTTTAAAGGTTTCCTTATTTGTGCATTTTGTACATTGTCTGGGTTTTTTATTCAAAAGGGGTCTGATCCAAGCCCATAGATGTGAAGGAAATTACACTGACAAGCTTTGGAATATCACCTTAGAAATTATATAGCAGAATTTTCTTGAGCTATAATTAGTCAGTCATCCTTTCTAGAGAGCTGTTTCAAAGTCTTTTACAGTTGATTTTTTACAGCTCTTGTCAAAGATTGTTAACCTATGATATGATCTCTTCTAAATACAGGATAGTGCATAGCCCTCAGAGGCATTTGCTCATTGCTTGCCTCTAGGGGTTAGGCATTTAATGATATCCTATCCACATCAGTGAAAATAAATGCAGAATGTACATCAAGTACTGAATCACAAAATCACATATTTTTTGAGGTTGGAAGGGAACTCTTCAGACTATGTTTGAGCAATTCCACTGTTTGAGCAAGGTTAACCAAAGTTTTTTGCTGAACTTCAAACGATCCCTATCTGCTCAATTCTCCAGCCTGTTTATGTCCCTCTGAGTGGCAGCACACCTCTCTATTATACCATACCTATTTTTCCAGGTTTTGCATCAAACCTGATCAGGATGAGCCCTTCCCCTCACCCATGTCATTAATGAAGATGTTAAATCCTCTTGATGCCAGTATTCAATCCTTGAAGTATGCTGTTAGTGAGTGACCTTCAGCTGGTCCCTCCTCCAACTCTCCTCCAGGCTGAACAATCCCAGCTCTCTCAGTCTGTCTTCCTATGGAAGGTGCTCCAGTCCCTTAACCCCCTCTGTAATTCTTCCCTTAGCCCTCTCCAGTAACTCCATATCTCCCTGGTGCTGAGGAGCCCAGCACCAGACAGAGATGAATTCCGGGGAAGGATCACCTCTCTCCACGTGCTGGCAACACTCCTAATTGCAGACAAGGATTCCTTGGCCAGCTTTGTCATGAGAGCACATTTTTGGCTCCTACTTAACTTGTTTTGCATCTGATTCTCAAGGTCTTTTTCTACAAAACTGCTTTCCAGCCAGTTGGTCCCAAAAGGTATTGTTGCATGAGGTTATTTCTCCCAAGGTGCAGAACTTCACATTTTTCCAATGTTGATTAAAGGGAAAAACCCAGGCCAAAATCTGGGCTTCCTAGGACCAGGGTGGTGATTCTGCTTTATGCCCTGGTCCAGCCTCTTGGGATCCTGATTTTCACTCTCCCTGGTTACTGCAGTCAAAGGATTTCTCTGAATGCCACGTCCCTGACCACTTCTTCCCTGTTTGTAAGTATAAGGTGCACTACTCCATATTAATTCCTAGATCACCTGTGTCAGAAAGCTGTTGTCAGTGCAGTTCAGAAACCTCTTAGTTCTCTTTTCCTTGCTATGTTGTCTTTCAGTCAGATGTCATAGTGATATGTCAGGCATAAGACCCAGCAACTGAGCATATGAGCATTCTTCATGATGTCTGATAAAGATCTCAACTACTCCTTTCCTATTAGGAATGACCGATGTTGATCTGCTCACCAGCTGCCAACACAGCAGCTCTCAGCTCATCACTCCTCACAAGGCAGAGCTCCATGCATTCCAGCTTGTTTCTCACGCATAGGACAACTCCCTCTGGCCTTCCCAGGCTGTGGCTCTTAAGGGGCCTGTGTTTGTGCCTTGCAGCACTCTGTTGTGTCATTGATCCCACCACATCCCCTTTGTGTTAATGAAGGCATAATCCTGTAACTGCACACAAACTCCTAATTCTTTCTGTTTGTTTTTCAGACTATGCATCAGTGTACAAGCATTTCAGGGGGCACTCAAGTGTGCTGACTCCTCATGAAGAGAATAAGAAATTCCCTCACAAGGCTCTGGCACAAGCACTTCTTTATTGACATCCCTGTGCTTCTGGCCATCCCACTTTAGCCTTGTATTTTGATTGCTATGTCCCTTCTGTTCACAGCAGGTCCTTTGCCTGCCTATTCTCTCCTCTACTTGGTATGGTGAAGGATAGGATCAGCAATTACTGCCATCCTCTTTTCCAGATACATTTTAACTTGTTTAACCTCTTGTGAAATAGCACCAGAAGGTACAATTTCTAATAAAGAGGTTTGCTCTTTTAGTATGTAAATTTGGCACACTTAAAACATTACTTCATTGCTCTTCATTGGCAGAAAGATTCATTCAGGGGCTGGAGCTGTTAAGTCTTACTAAAGTTGTTAGTCTTGTTCTCAAATCTTTTAGGAAAACCAAGGTTTTATTCAACATATATTGCAGTATTTGACTCAGCAATATATTTTCAGTCTATTTTCATACTTATATTGGATTCACACATTTATTGAACAAATCTGATTGAGGTAGTTTCCTATTAAGAAATTGCAACCTTTTGTTCTATATTATTGCTTGAGTTACAGCCCTCCCAAATGCCACTGTGGTCTTGTGGTTTGTCATGTTGAGATAAAACTTTTAATTGTGCAGTTTCCCTACCTAGTGCTATTTCACCTCTTAGTGTTGTAGTTCATTATTGCTGCAATTGTATTATCTCTGTTTTGTATACATTTTGAAATGTCCAAATTTGATGAGCTGAAGACATTTAATTCTAATCAGTAAGCTAGGATTAATAATGGAAATTCAGTTGAAAAAACAGAATTTGAAATGTAAAACGAAAATATGTTTAAAATTACATTTAATATTGTATTTACTTGTTTCTTTTTTCGTTATAAGCAAAATTTCGAAAGTTTGACTTTGTCAATATATGACAAAGACTCAGATTTACCAGGAACTAAAAATATTTTTGGTAATAAATTGAAGAAGTAATAATAAACTAATATTTTCTCTAGATAAAATGTCCATTACCTTAGCAAATATTACTGTAGAGATGTTTAGCAGTTTTGCACACAGCAAATATGTATTTTTTAGAGTCCACTTTGGACTTCATAGTTGTAAAATATTATCTGAATATTTTATGGATTTTCTTTTTTTTTTTGTTGGTTTGTTGGTGTTTTATAAAT
This sequence comes from Sitta carolinensis, assembly GCA_032173965.1. Taxonomy (NCBI): domain Eukaryota; kingdom Metazoa; phylum Chordata; class Aves; order Passeriformes; family Sittidae; genus Sitta; species Sitta carolinensis. Next base: position 16,384,734 of record JAVUNC010000006.1, on the reverse strand, counting down.
TTATTTTTTTCCTTTCAATTAGGTAAGCTTAATTTAATTTTAACCATTTTAGAGGCAGCATTCCAGTATATAGGTGGCCAGCCTTTACTGAAGAAGGAGCTGGAAAAAAGAACAACTAACTAAACACAACTCAGATATCTTTAAAAGCTTGAATTGAAGTCCTCTGTGTGACATGCAAATTGCCCACATAATTCAAGCCATGCCATACAGAGGAAGAAGCAGTCCTCTGATACTTGAGTTGTCTTCTCCACAACAATGTAGCTGTCTTGGTGACCTTGACAGCCTGCAGTTAAGGATCTAGTTTCTTTTTGCAGTACAAATTTAGCTGTTTTCAAAAGAAATCTGTACAAACCACCACAAAGGTCATGGGCATGTTTAGGCTAGCCAGAAAGAGAGCCCAAATGAAAGAGCATCTTTCCAGTCTCATGAAAGAACACATATTCTGTCACCTCACTTTAGGTCTGAGTGGATATGTGTGTTACAATTTCAACTACTTCCAGAAGCCATTCACTTGTCAAAATCTTGTCTCATAGAGCTCTCAAAAAATCTATCACCTACTTTCTGATGCTCCCAGTTTCTAGTGTAGTAACATAGGGATTAAAACACCTGTTTCAGTGCCTGCTGGAATTTCAAAGTTCATCCACGTTTTAAGCAAATATCTCTAACTAGCACAATAAGTGGGCATTCTAGGATAGGAACTGCCCTGCTGTATTTAGCATTAAAAGTTATTCTGTAAGGTGTTCAATGACACTCATACTCAGCTCTTACTTTTCTCCCTAGTGGTTGCTTTACTTCCTGTATTTTTTTCCTTTGACCCAGCAAGCATTTAATTATATTGTGCAAAATAGAGCAACTTCCAAAGAAATTTAAAATACCTTTCACTAGTACATTTACCATCATTTGATGGCTAACAGTGACTTAAAAAAATTAAAAGCAGAGTATGACACAAAACCTAGATTTTTACAAATTGGCTGAGTCCATTAACTGTTAATTTAAAACTAAAAGAATAAATTTATTCTCACTTCCTGTTCTCTTTTTAGATAGAAAGAGATGTGTGTTCACAACGCAATTTTCAAATGAATTCCATATGTGAGATAATGGAATATGAAACTCAGATCATAGGGACCGCACATCAGAGAGAAAGCAAGCTTCTGGGGTGTACACCTAGCTGCAAAAATATGGGCACGAGAGAAACTCTTGGCCAAAATCTAGATGTCTAGAGAACCTAAAAATTAAAATAAACAAAACACAAACATCTTCAGAAATTACCAATATTTTGGTTTCAGAAAGAAGTAAATAAGCATTTCCAGAATTTAAACAGTGCTAGTTATCTGTAAAGTGCTCTTTGAGTGGTTAGATATTTGCATGAGTTTGAGCCAACTACTGAAACAAAAAGTACATGTAAAATAATGTTTAAGGTAAAGACATGGAAGACTCTAGTCCACATGTATCAGCACTCACTTTTCTGTAAATAGAAGTGCTAATTCTGATCTAAAGTTTCCCAGCAGTATGATTTAATCTGTCACTTGGTTGTAAAATGGTACTGAGATTAGATGTCCTTTCTGAACATTGGTACAAATGTAGTAAGAGTTGCCATTGTAAAAATTGTATAGGCTTGGTGGATGGGAAACATGTCTCAGTCAGGGGTGGATGGTGGGAGCAGAGTTACTCAGGGCAGCACAAAAAGAGAATTGTTATGATGATGAATTATCTGTGGGTAGAAAAAATATGACTACAGAGACAATATGCCCAGCATGCACATGAACAGCTTAGGGAAGTACAGAAGAATGAAAGTAACTTCTTTTGAAAAAATTATAAAATCAGTTTGAGGTGTTTGTGATTTCAAAGTGTTGCTTGTTCCTCAGTGGACTAATAATTTCTTCAGACTTTTGTATTTTTTTAGAAAAATACAATTACATAATTTTTAGGTAGAACCACAGAGTTTGGGTGATCCTTCTGTTCCAAGTCCTAGCTAAAATGATAAACTAAACAAGGAAAACACTGAAATGGTACACTTAGATGCAATGATTACTTACCATTATTAGCTGTACTTAATTTTTTTTTCTTTCAAATTTCCTCAAACCTTTAGTATTCAAGCATTACAAATCAAGCCTAAGCTCAATACAATGTGGTTTTAAAACCTAATTTGTGTACTGGTTTTCTGGTTTTGATTACTTTGATATGCTGCTTCCCCACAAATGTTACAAGCAGAGGTGAAAGTGGAATAATGTGATTCTGGAAAATATTTATTTTTGGAAGCAGACAATAAAATGGAGATACATTAATAAATTGAATGCATAATTAGATTAAGAAGAAAAGGTAGTTTTACATGTACTTTTTGTGATTGCATGCACGAGAAGACAGATTTTCAAAAACCACTGGACTGAAAATATTAGCTTTCTTGAAACCTAAAAATGTCTACGGTCAACCACACAAACCAGAGCTTCAAAATAACCCTCTCCCTTTGAAAACATATCTTCATACATAATATGTAGCCACGTCTTGTGTAGAGAGTAAGAAACTCGAAAGAGGTATGGGGGTTGAGAGGAATTGGTCTCCAGAAGGAATGAAGAACCAGACTTTTTACCCAGATTTATGAAAACAAAAGAAAGTGATAATTTTCAAACTCATGCTCATTTTTTCTTAATTTTTTTTTAATTTTCTTTTTAAATTTTATCTGAGATGAAGGAAAGATTTTAGCTGACATTAATACTTTTTATCTTATGGTTATTTTTGGGGGGAATAACAAGACTGAGTTTGCAAGGGTTTATACTTTGTCTTAAAAATTGTAGCTTAGATCTCAGATATGTTTTCATGGTTTAGAGTGCATCAGAATATGTCTCAGGAATATATATGCCACCACTGTCCTGTAGAAAAATTTTAGAAAGGAACAAGTATGTTTTAGTGCCACAATATAAAGGGATGCTAGGAATCATAATCACGGAAAATTTGTCTAAATCACCACCACTCTTTAAAGCTTTTAAAATACAATAAAACTGCATATTTTTCTCATCATAAACTGAAATTCAAAGTTGAGACCAGCTACCACTCCACTAATGACCCTTTTCCTAGATATTATGGCCATAGGCAGTGAGCATTAAAATGTCCAGCATCTCAAGACTGACGCATCAGATATCTCCTCCTTGGGCTGAAAAAATTTGTGTAAAAGTGTTTTTAGAGAATAAGACAGTTACACTACACATAGTTCAGACTTAATACTCTCTTATTATGCTGAGATTTTGCATGTGGTTCTACAGAATTTAAAAAAAAAATATTTATTTTGAAACATATACTTCTACCGTAAGCAAATGTCTGTTGTGCACAGTGCAGTGCAAACATTGAACTGAAAGCTGATGCAAATAATTGCAACCAGCAAATGTAAAGTCTCTCTAAGAATAAAACAGTCATGTTTAATGCAAAATAATCTAAATTAAAAAAAAAATAGAGTGAAGAGGTGAGTAGAAAGCTTATAAGAAGCAGGCCCATGGGAACAGAATATAAGAGAGATGATATAGGCTTATGATTTTCATTAAAAGATAAATCTGATGCAGGTCTAGGAACAAAAAGACATCATCAGAACTGCAAAGGAGACTAATAAATCCCTGCCGTAGTCTGCTTCCTGAAAACATGCAAGAAATGAATGACGATAGGAATGGAGTAATGGAAATAGGATTAAATGTAACAGTACAGTATCCTCAATGGTGCACATTCAAGACTAAAATCAAGAATTTGTCATTTACTGGAAGATCATCAGCTGGAAGCGAATGGAAAAGAATTTAGCCTTATAAGAGGATCAGAAGATGTCACAAAGAGAAACCAGCTGAGAGAAAGGTAAGTGTCATTCTAGAAAATGCAGGAAGATATGCCTCCAGTACAGAACCTGAAATACTAGTATCGCTCTGCACATCACTTCTCTGAAAAACGGTAAACTACTCTGATCACTTAAAGGGAACAAAACTTCAATCTGCATGGTAAAGGTGAGTGCTACGGGGAAAACCAAAGGAATAAAAAATCTTAAGAGAAGGATGTTATTTTTAAATACAAAAGTGAGTTAAACAGAAAGGGGAAAGAGATAAAGAATATTAAAATAAAGGATTTTGAACAGCTCATGAATACACTGAGTCCTACCACTGAAAGTCCTTCACCTGTCAGTGTGGTATTTGAATGGTCTTTCATTGCAGCTAGCAGAGACAAAACCCAACTATAAGATGATTGCTATTTCAGTCAAGACCAGTAAAAGTGGCTGGGGAGATTCAGTCCTATCCAAAGTTGTCCATTTCTTCAGTCTTAAGACAAAATAGAGTCCTAATTCAATTTTGAGTAGTTTTCTGTCTCATGTCTCTTAGCAAGGACAAAGATCAGCACACATCCTTTATTGCTTTGAACACCTCTTTTCAGAAAATCCTTCTCTTTTTTTAGGCCAGAATATTTACACTCTCCTTGATGAGCTTCTTTTGAAATAATTTCCATCATCTTATTTTAGTTGCTTAATGTGCTGAGATAATAAACTTGGGTCAGTCTGGTCTTCTGAAACATCAAGTTACCTTTATGATGCTGGGGAAAGTTATTGATCAAGTGAGGCAAATGAAAAGGTATGATGGAACAGTGGAAATTTTCAGGTTCCTGTGAAACTAGAGACCTGAGTATTCAAATAGCAAAATGAACAACCAAATTTGTACCATCATGATTATAAATTGATAGCAGAAGTTCAGCATTTATAACAAGCATCCAGTAGTAGAACTTCTATAGCAAGCATGCAGTAGTAGAAAAGTTTCTAAACCAAAAATACCACAGGTAACAAAGGTCTACAAATTCATACGATCATCTCTAAAAATATCATTTGACCATGCAGGTACTAAATAGCCAAACAAAGAGTAATGTATTTCTATTAATTTCACTTTTGAATAATGCATTTCTGACTTTTTAGCATCTCATTTAAGAATCACATTTATAATTGATTGGAAAAGTTTGATTATTTTCCTGTGCTATCATATACTTTAAAATAATTGAGCCTAGAGGTGCAGAAGGCAGCTGCATTCTTCCTAATTGGGTTCATCTGAACTTTTTACAATCTACTCTGAGAAAACTTAATTGATAATTAACGGCACTTCAGTTCATCTACTCATGAGGCTTTAAAAATACATGAAAAGCTGACAACTCATTGACCGAATGAAAAACAGTGTACACAATTAAATATAAAGAAAATCTTGATTGCCTAAATCAAAGCTTACTGTGTTAGGCAGATGAATTAAATCTGTTGCATAAGGACTTCTTTTAATGTCCAAATTGGTTTTTAAATAGCAAGTATATTAACTATCAAAATATTCAGTGCCCCATCATGGTTCCCTCCCAGAGACCAAAGGCGAGTCGGCCATCCATTACAGGAGGTCAGAGGCGTTTTTTTTTCTGTGAATCACAGCTTTCCACTGCTGACTTCTGGCACTAGGAAGTAATAAATGCTGTAACATTTAACCACACAATGTCCGGGTAGAGATTCTTCAAGAAATGTGCCCCTTTCTACCAAATTCACTGCATTGGAGATATCCCAATATACTTTACATCTAAGAAGTTAGTGGATTTATTCCAATGTTGATAATAATGCGTGCATTTCTTGCCTGTCTCCTGAAGATAAGAAGTCTCTGTATAGCCCCAAGAGGCACGTTTAACAACATTTCATCTCTATTTCCTATCTACATAATCTGAGATACAAAATAAACTGCAACACACTTGCTGCAGTCAGTGTCTGAACTGGAACTAGCAATAAAATTATGCTTATTTTTAGGTTAAATTTTAGCCACAAGACCATGTGTTTTCTTTATGCACAAAAAGGAAAGAAGCACATAATAATATTGAATATGTAAGGGAAATGCATTATATATAAGTGTGTATAAACATACACACACATATGTAGATATATATATATAGTTTGCAATTCAAATAAATGTATGTGTTCTCCAGGTTCATCTACAGGGAAGATGACGATAATTTTGTATAACCATACCCCACTCTTATGAGGATTTTTCAAGACATTCACTTTTCTCTCACCATAATAAATAAACTCTAAAGCTGGAAGGATATTGGGAAGAGACAGTAACTGAATGAAAAATCTCAGCCAGCCATGGATGAGATAAAATAATAAACACAGGTGCAAGCTTGACAGATGTTTAATAATTTTTACTTCAGTAAGAAAAGGGTTAACACAAGAATTCCCAAAATGCACCTTTATGTACCATCAGACAATCATACAAGCAAAGAAGCCATAACTTCTGTAGTGAAAAGACAGGAAGGTTCCCATATTTTGGTTAAAAGTGAGTAAGTAATAAATCCTGAATAAGAAAGTAAACTTGTTCATTCCAATGAGGCTGCCAATTAATCTCTGACTCATAGCGAAACTCTAGATTTTTGGAAATCGAGATGGAGAATTTGAGACAGCCACAAAGCTGGCAGTATTATCAACCTCTCAATAAATATAATTTGTTTGGTTGATCCCTGTTGCAAATTCTTTAGAACAAGTCAAATTACACGAACAAGCAATGCCACTTTCATCAACAGCTTAAACAGGTCATGAACAGACAAACAAACCAGAAAATGTCTTCTCCTTTTTTCCTTAGTACAATTCCACTGCATATCTTTTTAAACTTGGGAAAATGCAAATCAGTTGTAAGTGCAAACAAGTTAAAAAAAAAGTATGATGGACCACTGAAATATACAGGAAAAAAAAATGACATGCATCAGGATTAAAAATCCAAATTCTTTTTTTTTTTTTTTTTTTTTCCCAGTTGCAGAAAAATATAACAGCTGCTAATAGAGAAAAAAAAAAAAAAACAACCAATAAAACTTCACCTGAATTACACAGGGACTTCGAGGCCACTCTCACACATAAATCTTGCAAGCAGCACACTGTGACTTCTAAGGACATCTGGCATAAAGATTCAGTGTGCGCAACTCCTTTAGTGTGAGACCCTGGTCCCGAGTCTTAAGTCAATACAGAAATGTTTGGCCTGAATAATCAGGCATGTGACTGAAAATGTCTCCTGTCTCCAAATGTCTCCAAAGGAGCAAAACAATATGCTGAGGATGATAAAAAGATGCAAGAGACTTAGAACAGACTCTAGATTCCTTCTGTATATTCACCAAAGCTAGCGAGCTGTAGGTCAGATCTTTACTATGTGAGAAGGTTGAATATAACTTTAAATGAAGGCTTAGGAACACTGATAGTCCTGAAAAAAAAGTGGACTGTTGAGGAACAATGACAAGAGACATAAGTATTTTTGGGAACTATTTGCAGAGCAATTTCAGTGTCTGGCTATTGTTAGTAATTTTTTTTTTTTACTATGATTGGCAAAAAAAATTAAAAAATCATATAAGGGATTAAGTATATGAAGGTTAATTCAGTAATGCCTTTGGTTCTTATTTTCGAGATTCATGCTTCTGTGAGACTGTGTAAACAAGGAAAATATGCTTCTACTATTACTCATTCAAGCTCTCTTTAGAACAGGAACAGTTGGTTTTGTTTGCTGTGTTCTTTTTCCTTACTTCAGGGAGATGATTTGGGTGAGAAGATTAATTAGGTTTCTTTTGCTGTTTATTTAACTTATCAATGTTCCCTGCCAGAGGAATGAAAACTACTTGAAATACCTAGAGGAAAATCAAAGGTTTTTAGAAGACTCAAGGCTTATTCATCTTAACCAAATTTTAGTGGTCTGTTTGTAGTAAAGAGATTTTTTTGTCTCAAAATCTCTTACTGAAGTATGTGCGTATGCATGTGTCTCTCTGTTATGGATATATACAAGAATAAAAACTTAGAGCAATTTAAAATCAGGATTAAGGACAAAAGCTGTCTCTGCATCTCTCAACAAACCAATTAGATTCTGCAGCTTTTTAGCAGAATATTTGAAATGAACAGTTCTTTGTAAAGAAGTTCAAATATTCTCTCTGATTATAGACACTGTAGCTGAGTAGGGATAAGAGATGTTGTAAATCCATTAGTGAAGCACTGCTTGCCTTCATTTCAGTTTAATATTTCTTAAAGCTATAAAATTGTATTATGTTAATGTAATGTACAGTCCAAGTGATAAAGACAGCTAATGTGATTAGTACTCACTGTGCTATAAACCTTTCAACAAAGCTGCAGATAAATTGGTATTCAACTGTTTCTCATGATGACAGTGTTATACAGAGCAGATCACATGTTGAAAGCATAATCTGGTTGTTAGGAGGTTTTTACATGCTAGAATGCTTACGCAGACACTAGAACTGACCTTCAGAGCAGTACCTCACTTATTTGGTGGCAAGAAAGGCCTAGTGGACAGGAGATCCTTGTTTAAACTATGTATGCAAAGAGCAAGCCTAGTGTGATGTCGCTATTGTGATTATTCACTTGCAGAAAAATTATCACACATCACATCATAAATTTCAATTTTGCTGTTACTACTTCTTTCCTCTTCATCTTGCTTTCAAAATAAGCAACAGTTTACTCAAAATGATGAGGATTCTTCCTCAGTTATCTTATGATCAAGTAACAGCCATTTGTTTGTTATTCACCCTACACATTTTAAAGTGTCAATTTTGCCACACTGTGTAAGTTAACATTATAATTCTATTGGGAAATTCACAATAAAATTCTTGTTGCCAAGCAGACATATTAAGTTGAGAATAAGTAGAATGAAAGTCTGAATCTGTGGTCAAAGCACTTCTCTTTCCCTGAAGTCTGGAATTCCAAGACAGATCTCTTCTGGTAGGTTAGATTTGTACATTCCCTTCCAGGAAATTGGAACTAGATAAGAAGAGACAGAAAAATTACATTCAGATGACAAATAGCCAAACAGTCCTCCATTTGACATGGCCTTTCCCTGTCATACATCTGTTGCAATATTAGTACAGTCACTGACCACATGTGTCTACCAATGGCTGTTATTTCTTCTTTCAAGCACTTCTCAAAAAACAATCTTTTTTGTATTCAAAAATATGGTGGTGCATAAATACCGACTTCCCTTTTGCTTACTTCTAAACTTCTGTACTTTGATGTTTAGAAGTAGCTCATTCTACATGAGAATATCAGCAGAACAGGACTAGATAAATTACTGCATGTGTTCATAACCCCCACACACTGTCTTTGTTCCCCAGAATGGAATCTGTGCTGGGAGACATTCACCCAGTTTTCCTGAAGCCAGTTAAGCTTAATGGCCAAAGCAGTAACTTTTGAGGAAGAGCAAACTGGTTAAAGAATGATGACAAAGCAGAGGTGGAATCAGGTTTGCTCAGCCCAGGGAAGGGAAGGTGTCAGGAGGCACATAACAGCCTGGTGGTACCTGTGAGGTGGTTATCACAAAACCTGAGTCAGTCTCTTCACATTGGTTTATGGCAGGAGTACAAGTGGATTTAAGGGAATTATTTCTTCATCAGGACTGTCAAGGAGTATAGCAGATTGCCCATAGCAGTTGTGAAGTGTCTACTCTCAAAGGTTTTCAAGGCATGATGTTTAAAGTGCTAAAAAACTGTCTGGCCTTGTGACTGTTTCAACTTTGTCTGTACCTATTTAAGGACCCTTCCAGGTTGTCTTATTCTGTATTATTTTGATTCTATTTTTCAGTAGGTGACAATATTGTCTAGTACTGCAATGTCAGAGAATAGCAGGGTGATGTCAGTGATAAAAAAAAAGTAAAGGGAAATAAATAGAGACCTATGAGCAATTTATTATAAAATAATAAATTAATATAGAAATATTTTAATAAATAATTCTCCAGACATTTAAAATGTTAGAAACTTACATTTTGCTCTTCTCTTATAGGCAAAGGTACCTTGACTAAGAATTTAGGAAACATTAGCTTGAATTTATAACTGGAAAGAAAACTGTGGAGACATTTTATGAAATAATCCTGAAAAGTTTCTGTGTTTTACTTACAGAAAAAGCACATATTATTCACGTCTGTCTCTATCCTCAAGTCTTGCCCACAGCATTCCTTAACTTGCACCTGAGTACATGTGTCCAAACAAGCTTATGCAGACATAACTTTCTGGCCTCTGACACAAGAGAGTGGCTAAAACCTATGAGAAAACATACCAATTAAAAACACATTAACAACTCAAAAGAGCATGCATAATAAGTATCACTTTCAAAGAGAGATGAGAGCAAAAATCCCCAGTCTAGTTACAGATGTAGACACCTCTCAGTATTTTCCAAATCCTTGCATCTAGGGGCTTAAATATGGATTCATATCTAATGTCATACAACCTAGCAGTATATTAAAGCTTAAAGGGTAAAGCATTCTTTCTAATGATGATCAATTCGTTTTGTATTCATTTGACTAACATTAAACAGAATTCATTCATTTAGCATGAATGTGGATAGACATTTAATTTCTGCTGCAGTTTCAGAAGAAACTATTTAAATGAATATTTGTACAAAAATGAATAGCACAGGTAAAGGAACTGAAAAGTTTCCATACCAGACATAAATTGTAGAATAAATAACATAAATCCATGAGTTTTTATTCATCTTTAATAAATGTCATATTCATTTTATGTACATATGTTATAGGAAATAAATAGTCATGTGCTATGGGGAAGATACAACAGGAAGTTAGTTTACAGCTTGACACATGCTGTTATATTATTTCAGCAATGATGATCAATAAAAACTTCAGAGAAACATCTTAAAAAAAACCTATTAAATCAGCCAGTTTTTTTGCTTTAAATGAGGAGTTACTCTTTTTCTACAATATTGCAGCAACAGTTATGTAAGAAAATATCTCAATATTTTATAGCCTTCCATGACAGAGTTCTTCAGAAAATATTTTTCTGACAATCCAATTTTTAAGAATTGCTGCCTTCTTTCCTTTGTCTGTATTGTTTTCCCCACACATACTTTGTGAGATTACCTAAGGCTGACCAACATCTGAGATTCTGTAGCTGTTTACTTCCAAGCAAAAGCACCTCATTTTTAAAGTAGACCCCCCTGAGGTAACTTGGTCTACTTTTCAAACTGTTAGCTGGAGCTGTAAAGTTATGAGATTCAGATCTTTGTAAACTACATACCCATGTGGATGTTTAGTATTAGCTGGGTGTCAATGACTCAGCCACAGATTAACTAGCTCCCTAAGGTTTCAAACTACAGCTCCAGAAAGTTTATGCCTAAAGCAAAAAGATTTTGCCAAATTCTGAGTTCTTCATTAGTGGATTTATCTATGAAGTCAACTTGATTGTGCAGAAGCAGACTTACATCTGTAATGTGAATAAATGATTATGAAATCTGGTCCCTAAAATGAATTACAAAGAATGTGTTTTGGTATGGAATTTCTTACATTGCAACAAAATGTAAATTGGGTGGATTTGCTTCACCTACTTACAAGTGACTAATGACCAAATTCCTCATCTTCCCTAGAAATGGGAAGCAACAGATATCATGTAGAATACATTCTTCTCTCTACTGACAAAAAGGCAAAAAGATTTCTTTTGCATTAACTTTTTAACTTCACCTTTAAATGTTATTCAATAACTGCAGCCATGTTAGGGATTTCCAAATTTTCATCCCCATCATGTTTAAGATTTATTTTCTTAATACTGAAACTGCATCCAAATTTTTTTTTTAATTTTTTTTTTTTCCTCCAGCTATGGAGGACCAACCATATCAGTCATATTCTGAATCCTGCAAATTCTTTCAATAAATTCAAGGTTAAGAAAACAACAGTCAGACTAAGACATCTTGAAGCATATATTGTATCTGTGTTTCTGTAGTTCTTAATGCAGAGAAGTTTAAAAAACTCAAATATTGTGACAACCTTCCAGATTTAAAAAGAAGTTTTACAGTTCACAACAGCTTCTAACAAGTCACTCCAATCTCTGCAGATTTGGAAGTGTAACATTTACATTGTTAAATACTTCGGCATGCTGCATGTAACAATTTCTTAGACTTGGTTTTCAGTGTGATGGATTGCAAACTTAAAGATGTTATTCAATTTTACATGCATCTAGACAAAAAAAAATCATATAAATTTTTGAGAAAATTAAATATCACTTTGAACTTAAGGAGTCAAACTCTCACATTTTAGTGAACAAAAATGGAACAATTCTTTTTAATGAACTGTGAACCTTCTGTATGAAACACATACCTTAGGAGAGACAAAGCTATTTAATACAATGCGCTTTATTGCATACATTTTGCAGTGCTGATGACTTACTTACAAATCAAACTTATTTTTCTTATATTCAGAATACTGAATAGCAGAGAAAAAATCCTAATGCACTTTATTTCCTGTTCTTGCTGGTGACACAAGGATGTATTTAATACACTACAGCAGCTGCTTTACCTGGGAGAAAAGCTTAGTGTGCAGGTAAATCCTTGAAGCATATGCTACCCTCAAATGATAACAAGAAACTGGCAATGTTCATTACTGGTATACCCAACTCCTTATCAGTGCATCTTGTAGTTTATTTTCTCATGCAGTTTACAAATCTTTAATAATCTGACAAGGACTGATTTCACATGTGGTTACCAGAGTCTTGTAAATAATCTTAGTGGGATGTGAGAGGGAAGGAAAGGGAAATTAATAGTCAGAAGGACAGCTTTCAGAACGGCAGCTTGCAATGACAGTTTGACAGACTTTCTCGTGTTGTGGAAGAATTATATGCAATAACTATATGAATTGCTCACTTTCCTCCAAAGATTCCATATTTTATAAAGTGTCATAAATACAAAGATGTGGGAAGCATTACTAGGTAGAAAAATACAAAATTCTATTTTACGTCCCTTTCAACTCATTTGCATAATGTGATCTGGAGGGTTATGTTTGTCAGTGGTGGGAAGACAGTTTAAACAAATATTCAATGTATGTATACCATCCGCAGCAAAAGGACATGATCTTAGCAGGCAGATAAAAAAGTATCAAAGGCCAGCAGGTCTGCATTTCCTTGCATCATATTGACAGCAAATAATAGCTCCCTAACAGAATATCTGTCAACTTGGAAGCGTTTACTGAGCATTTTGTTCTGGCTGATATAGACTGTTCAAGTAAGTCATTATATTGGGAGGCAGCTACTGCCATTTCAAAAAGTATCTTGAGACTACAGCAATTTCATATCACGGTAATTCAACAGCAACTGACTACTAACTAGCTAAGTGCCACAGACTCCATCCAGTATGACTGTTTCCATGGTAATTGGATACCCGGGCATTTTATCGAAACCTGTTTGCCAGACATCGTTAAGGACTAGGAAGGAAATTCTCAGACTTTTCCTTTTTACAGACTGACTGTTAGGCACACTAAATAACTAATTTTCAGTATTTCCAGTTCCATATTAGACAACTCTGACTATTCACATCACAAAAGTGCACTTGTATTCTGACTTCCTTTGTTCCTTTCATCCAGTGTCTACTGAAACATTCTAAGCTAAGTCCCTCACCTCCTTGCACTAACCTACACCAGTAAAATCACCTGTTTGACTCAAAACAAACAGGTTATCATGAAGGGAGTTATTCCACCTCTAATAGTGGGCAATACATCTATTGAATAATTTAATGAAGAATTTCAAATCCAAACCTGGCTTATTTAAAATCTGTGTTATCTTTTGTCAGCTCACCCTGATTTCTGGGTGTAAAGCAACTTTCATCTAAGAGAATAGTTGCAAAATAAGATATAGGCATATTGAGGCTGAAAAAGGGAACAGAACAAGGGGAGGGAGAAATGAACTGTCCACTGTCTTTGATAAACTGACAACAAATCTTAGGACAATTATTTTCTGTGCCTCTTCTTACCCAGTCTTTTTTCTAAATTATCTGCTTATGTGCCAGTAAGCAAAAATCAGGTCCTGTTTTTAATCTCATATTCCATCTGCTTCTGGAATTACTGCTAAGGGCAGGTGGTAAATGAGTCCTTTCTAATTTTCCAATCTTCTCCATGGGACGAATTCTGCCTTCTTGTTCAGGCTGAGTAGCTCTTTACCAGCCCTTGGGATAGAGTAAGGAATAGCTCAAGCTGAGTGCATGTGACAACCGGAATCAGTATGAACTGAGGGCACATACAGTTTAATGTTACATGTGTGATGTACACAATTTATTATGAGACATTGATTTCTGAGTTGGAAGGTTTCAGTACAATAAACCAGGGCATGACATAAAGGCATTTGCTTTATGACTAGTCTTTTTAGTGACATGTTTGCATACAGTTGTTTCTGCACCTGTTAATACAATTGTGTTTTGCTGAATATAATTCTTTGAAAGAATTTCAAGAAAGAATGATTTCTCTTTTCACAGTGTCAGGTTCTAACCAAGGAAAGAAGTGACAAGTAACCATATAAAAAAGTGATAAGTCAAGGCCTATATCTATTAATCTAATGTCTGAATGCAAGATTTTTACTGTCATTTCAAAGAAAATCAAAATCAGTCATGTATCTAATCAATTCTTACATCTCCAGATGCACATTAATACATATACATTGGTACAACATTGCTATAGATACTTACACATATATATTCACACATATAATCATGATGTAAGTGTACATAAATTCTCTGACAAAGAGGAGACAAGTGATTTTCTACAGACTTATTTGTCATAATAATAATAATTCATTGATCTCTCTGCCTTATTGGGGGTTCATAATAGAATAGCCCAAGGGGAAGAATCTATGCCAGAATCCTGGATCAAAGGGTTTACCTCTTTGCTCACATAGGTGCTGAATCCATGGCTTATTTCCAAGTAAAAGTGCCTGCAGCAACATTTGCTAATTACAGGTTGTGTTCTACTGTTTCCAAACAGGGTGAAAGTGACAGAAGTTTAACTGTAAATAATTACACACTTGAGTAAGTATGTGATTAGTCCTATTTATTGTGGTTGGGACTAGAGTGACAGGACAAGAATGGAGTGATTGCATTATTTACAGCTTAATTGTAGACAAGTAATTACTTACGTAAGCTGGTGCTGTGAGGTCAGGGAATACTTGCTTGAGAACATCTAGGGGTTGAATGTAAACTTCAGAAAGTGGATTTCCAAATGATGTAGCATAAATTCTATGCATTTATCTAATTATAGAGGGAGGTCCTTGAATTAAATGCTTAGGAATGTTAAATGTCTTGTTCTCTTGAAACCAAGGATTAGATGTAATATTTAAACCAGTGCTTCCAGCCTAATAAATCACAAATGCCACCTAGTGGCTTTTGCTATCTAGTGAAACATAGCACATTAAAAAAACCTAAAAAGTGAGAAAAACCCCTCTTAAACCCATGTTATTTCCATGAATGTGGTTATGGTTGATGAGATTATCTGCGAACACATTTTTCCACCAGTTCCCAGCCACATTTTATTTGCATTGGATCAGTTTGTGAAAATCTTACTCATATTGGCAAGTAGCAGTAAATAATCCCATTAAAATGTAGTTAAACTCACTGCCTTGGAACTGTATTTTAACTATGTGCTCTCCTTGCCAAGTAAAAGAAGGTTCTGATTTACAAAAGATGTTAAATCAGCAATAAGGTTAGCTAAGTTAGTTAAATTACCTAAACATGTCAGTAAATTATCCTAATTCTAAGTCTGTCCATCCAACTAAATTAATGCTATAGTTCTTACTTGTGTGCTCCTTTTTCAAAATGACAAACTATTTCAGAATGTCAGAATCAAAGGAAAAAGAAAGAAAGAAGAAAGAAAGAAAGAAAGAAAGAAAGAAAGAAAGAAAGAAAGAAAGAAAGAAAGAAAGAAAGAAAGAAAGAAAGAAAGAAAGAAAGAAAGAAAGAAAAAGAAAGAAAGAAGAAAGAAAGAAAGAAAGAGAAAGAAAGAAAGAAAGAAAAGGTCCAAGCTGAATATTTTGAAGGAAAATAATTACAGTATAACGAACCTCTTACTTGAGCCATCTATATGTTGTTAGATTCACTTAAAAATCATGAAAGGAAACTTACAGGATCAGAAAAAATACTTATTAGTAATAATTATGGTACCCTGTGAGTTGCTAAATTTCTATGTTTCCACATCTTTGCAAATAACTGCATATGTTGAGCTTATGATGGATATTTGCATGTGAAAAATATTTTGTAAGTGTTAACTTTTTTTTTTTTTCTGAGACAGCAAGGGCTTGAAAATCCCAGAAGCACTAGAAACTGAGTCTTGTGATGAATGCAAAATATATTTTTAAAAAGTCACTTATAGCCCAATTCAGCAAAAAAACTTTAAATTGTAACATCAAAGTTTTGAAATTCGGCATGGTTATTTTGGCACAGCAACTAGAAAAAAGAATGCTAGTGACTTTCAAAAACTTTTGAATACTTAATGTGCTTTGACAAAATGTGATTAAAGTGCAATTCTCAAAAAATTGTTAAAGCCTGGGTAGGAGTGTTGAGTGAGCCTGTTTTTTTTTTTTTTCCCCTCCTTGGAGATATGTACACTCCCTTGATTTCAGAACATGAAAATTACGCCAATGATAAGTGCAATTAAGTGATATGGATATGCATAGACAGATATGTGAATGTTTTATTTTGCAAAACATTCAATTATATATATTTAGGTAATTATTTCTAGGGAAGCATAGCATTACGCCCCTGACATATGAAAATTTAGTGATGCCTACATGCTCAAGGTGCTTTGCCTCACAAAATCGAGCTGAATCCACTCAGAGCTGTACCTTCTGAAACATTAATTTATAATGGATGACAGATTTGTTTCTACTTCAGACTGATTACTATTTTTACATAATTTTCTATGGAATATTCACATTTTTCTATGGCATGACCCTACAGCTTTCATATGCCCCATATGCTTTTAGTGCATGTTTATCTTCAAGCAGGAGAATAATTTCATTAAATCAATTTCATGGGATTAAGTCCAGTTGTTTCAGACATTTTAATATAACTAGAATTATTATATTTTTCAGTGTGATGAAAAGTCAGCAGAGGTTCAGGAAAGTTAAGTATGTTCCTCTCCAGAGGTCATATAACAACTCAGTGAGAGAACAGAGTGCAAAATGTCACCTCTGTTATTGATTATTTTCTTTGCAAGTGTTACAGTTGTTTTTGGGGTTTTTTAAGAAAAATTTCTGTAGTTATTAAATGGGATAACTAATATATATACTAGTAAAGGTGTTTACTTTCTTAAATACTCAAAGCTCAAAGTACATTAAAATGTCTCAGTTTCCCTGCTTTTATCATGACATGAAAAATCTACCTACAAAGTATTCCAAAGCCTTGCTTAGGTCATAAATTTTTTAAATTAAGAGATATAACTTTTTTTTTTTTTTTTTTTTTTTTTTTTTTTTTTATCTCCTTGTTGGTATAACTGCTTTTATTTCCCTTTAAATTTTTTATTCTTGTGGAAACCCTGAATGGACCTATATAACTGATCACTGAATAGGAAGAAATTACCCATTAGAATAAATGCAAAATTCCTACTAAGTGTTATAACATAGCCTGTCCTTTAAATGTGTTTCTTTGAAGTTCCTCAAAAAAACATATTTATAAGTAACATCTTATTGTGTGTAAAATTGAATCTGAGGTAATATAATACAATTTGTAAAATGTAAATTGTTTTACAGATTGCCTATATTTCTTTGCAGAAAGAAAATGATAGATGACAACTTTGGTTACATAATTTGGAAAACAAAACTAGTTTTTCTGGGTGGAGACAGTTACTTGTTGTGGGATAAGGGAACATATTAAGCTTCCATGACTGCAGTGGTTTATTAATTATTATAACAATAATTGGAATCTTTGTCATTTTTCTTGACCTGCTCTTGTTTACTCATACTTTTCCTTTCTCCCCTCTCTTTTTTACTTCATATGTTCAATTTGTCATGGAAAGTAAAACGAATCTGATAAAAATCTTTCATTGTATTAATTTTAGTTGTTTCTAACATATTTCTTCCTTTCTGCTTTATCATCTGGACATTTTAAGAAATATATATACACCTAATATATATACCAATATTGTATGTATATATATTTATGTAGTACTAAGATGTTTAAGATGTTTTGTAGTATCTCATCTAATGGTGGGTTCTTATGTTGGACTTTTCATGTAATCCAATGCAACCTTAGTGAAAATCAGCAGAACAGGTTCTGTGGTTATTAATTCATATTGACCACATAGTCTAGGATCCCAATCCATAGTAGACACATGTCTAGAGCACACAGCATTTTCCAGCCATACAGGAAGTTTGAATTTTTATATCATGAGACAGAATGCATGACTGTATTTCTCTTTAAAATGGCACATTAAGCAATGCATCACAATTGTCCTTCAGACCTGGTAACAGGTCACAAGCCTCTAATATAGAGAGAACGAGGCTTTGAGAGCTCTTAAGCCTTAAGCTTCTTAGTACTTACGCCACAGACCCTGAATTCCTATTACGTTGTTCTTGTTATGCTTCCTTAATGTCCAGTACAGTCTTCAGGGAATCTGTCTTGTTTCCAATCACACACAGTAGAGAGAATAAATAGGCCATGAGAGTGTTGGTAATTAAAACAGGAAGATATTGTGGAAGTGGTGGGCTGGAAGACTGATGACAGTGGCTGAATGACTTCTAAAATCACTATGTCCTATCATTGGTCTCCAGAGAGAGGAGATAAACAGCTCCTCCACCTCCACTGCTGCCCACCTTGACAAAGTTGTAGTCACCCCTCATCCTTCCCTTTCCAAGCTGAACAACCTAAATGACCTCAGCCCCCCCTTGAAAATCTTGCCTTTGAGGCCTTTCACCATCTTGGTTGCCCTCTTCTGGACACACTCATATAGTGCGATTTTCTTCTTACTGAGGCACCCAAAACTGCGCACAGTAATTGAGGCGGTGCCACATCAGTGCAGAGCACAGGAGAACATTCCTCTCCCTGCCTGGCTGGGGGTGCTGTGCCTGGTGCACCCCACGACACGGCTGGTCATTCTGGCTGCCAGGCCACTGCTGACTCAAATTTATCACCAACCCAAACCCACAGATCAATTTCTGCAGGGCTGCTCTCCAGCCTTTATTCTCCAGTTTGTATGTATAACCTGGATTATTCTGTCCCATGGTGCCTGTTCGTGCTTAATTTCATATTTTTGATGATACCCAGGTCTCGCTCTAAGGCCCTTTGCTCTCAAGGGTGTCCACATCTTCTCCTAATTAGTATTATTGGCAAAGTCATTCAAGTTATTTCAACTAGAAAAAAAAAATCCTATATGAGTAACAAACATCTAGTGAAAAGTCAAGATATAGTAATGAAGTCTGCTTAAATGCATATGATACCTGTTGTTATTAATTATGTCGATTATTGCTATGACTAGGAAAAAAAAAAAGCCTCCAGACATGGAGCAATGGTACCTTGAAGAATATGCAGCATAAACATGCAGATGAAGTGTACACAAGAATACAGACAAGTCAAGTCAACTGAACTGTGCTATCACCAAATGTCTTTTTAGTAGAGGTAGGAGCCCAGGTAGGGGGAAAATGGGTTAATTAACTAGAAAGGAATGAAAGTTCTGTGTCAGCAGCAGAGAGAGAAAGGGAAGTAAACAGATAAAGTGAGAGACTCTAGTGTGCTCTAGGCTTTTCCTTTCATTAGGTCAGACATTTCTCTTTGATGGATATTATGCAGATCATAATTAATGCATGACACAATTGAAGCTGTCTTGCTGGCTTAAGCTTAGAATTTAGAGTTATTCACTGCATAAAAAAACACAGAAAAAATTGCTCCTGCAATTAATTAGTCCACTTATCATTCAGACAATGATGACAGTTTGCACTTCCTATCAAAAGAGAATAAAACACCCTCAAACATTCAGAAAGTGATTAGCCATTAATTTTAGGTGGTATCCCATACCACCATGTATTTTTACATTCTTGTGAGAAGAGCACTTAAAAACCTCCACTCACAAGTACCTCTTTTACCACATGAGAATATGCATATTTTTACATTTAAAACTTATATTTGCTTCTTCCTAATATATGGCAAAATCCATTACTTTTGAAATAATACATTCTATACATTCTATATTCTGTGAATCTATTTGAGCTGAAGTCTTGGTATCATTTCTCTCTCTCCCTTTTTTTTTGGTCTGTTGACACAAAATATCTATAAATTCCCTTTAATATTCAGCTATGTACTATGGTACTATATACAGTTAGTTCAAATATGAAATTCAAAGATTTTTCTACCAGTCTAAAGACATGGTACCTCTCCACAAGAGGAATTGTAAGAGAATGATGCATATAGACTGAAGTAAGTTGGAAGAGAAGCAACAGTTGTCAAAATATTCATCAATACTATCAGATGAGAAGGAATCAAAATGCAGTCACAGAGAAGGTAGACAAATTCCTATTTCTTTTGCATGCCATAATGAAAACAGAACTGTAGGGGTCATATCAGGGACTTAATTCTAAAAATAAACCACTTTAATTATAGAATATTCACAAGTATCTTAACATAAGCTTCACACATCTACAATCAGATTTAACCTCTTCTAAAAGGAGATGCCAAAGTACATAGTTAGTATATATTTTATATATATTATGATCTATTTTATATATTATTTTTTAGTATATCCATTAATTGGATGGATGGAGAAATTTTACTCTTAAGAGCTAATTACTGATACCAAAAAACATCATCTCTTTTTTTTTTTTTGGTGCATTTTCTCAGAAAAATATCTTATAATGTAAGAGGCATCAGACTGGAAATTAGTGTTTTGCTGATTGCCTAATACCTTTCTCAGGATGCCATCCTTCTCATGTTTGTGACGGTGATTATATTTCATTCCTTGTTGCTTTTTGGTGCTAACAGCGAATAAATGAAAATGCTTTCTCCCTGGTCATTCCCCTAAATGTGCTCACAGCCTTTGCTTATTTAGCATGTATAAGCAAGCTGACACTTTTCCCAGCATAAAGATCATAGAAATGCTGGAAGCTATAGAGCTCTGGCACAAACATCCAAGCTAATTCTCACAAATGGACACACAAGTGGTTAGGTCTCTGTTAGGGATTCTAAATCCCAGAAAGTATGCCAAACAGCTGCTCTGCTATTGTCCCAACTTTGCCTTCATTGGCAATAAAATGAGTATTATTTGCCTTTTATAATCACTATTTATTTCTGCTTTGCAGTTGATACAAACATTGAAAATAGTTCACAAAAGACTTCATGATCAGGCTGCCAAATGAGCACGTGGGTACATTTGTGGCACCTTACAGATTAAGGCACCAGGCAAAATAATGACACATATGGTGCACAGGAACAGGACCTGGATTGTACGTGACAGTTAATTGAATGAAGATTGCAAATCTGCCCTGAGATGGCCTTCAAAATGTCTGAAAATATCCAGTCAAACTCAGTGAAAGCTTCACAGCTGATGATGACTCAACTTTTTCTAAGCACTGGTGTTGGAAAAGAAAAATAAACAAACTAGCAAAACTTGTAGAAGTTGTTATTTCTGTCTCTTCCTGCTGGCTCTGGGAAGCACGTTACAAGTTATGCTTACTTCACATTTTTACCATTTTCAGATTCTCTCCCCTTTGTCAGGAAAGGTACTTGCTGAGCCTGAGTGAAGGGTAAGAAAGTTCTAACTAGGTTATTTACTGGACTGTTATGATAGGTACCTTTTTTTGGCAACATACACTTGCACGAATATATTATGGGCTTTGTAACTATATTTCCCTGACTAAACATTTCTCTGTTCAACTCTTAAATACTATTCTGATAATTTTTCAGATTACTCTATTTAGGGGTAATTCAATTAATCTACTTTTTCAAGACGTGTCTCGACTGGATTTTACACAATATAGTCATGCTCTTTATTTTGATGTTCCTTCTTTCTACTCTAGTTATTGCTTTCTATATCTGTGTGATTTGTGGTGCTTTGTTTTCTTTTTATTTGAACACATATCTCTTTTCAGATTGTTCTGTTTATTGTTCTCTCAGACTGTTGCCAAAATATTTTTATACAACAGTTAGAAAATTCTGTATAACACAGAACAAATAAAGAAACACATGGCAAAATGTTAAGATTTTTAAAAGCCAGATTCCATTAACTCTTAGTTATAAACATTTTATATAACTTTATCTTACCCTGAGATTAGCTCAGTTCGTAAGAGCATGATGCTAATAACACCAAAGTTCTGAGTTTTGATTCCTTTAAGAGTTGGACTTGATGATCCTTGTGGATCACTTCCAACCCAGAATATTCTGTGATTCTCTAATCTGCAACAACAAAAAAAAAAAAAAAAAAAAAAAAAAAAAAAAAAAAAAAAAAAACAAAAAACAAACAAAAAAGCACATAAACAAAAAAAAAACCCAAACAAACAAAAAAAAAACCAAAAAAAAAAAGAGTAAACACAATGTTTTCTATATCATGGGAGTGCTGCCATTACTAAAATAAGATGATCCTGAGATCATGGTGGCATCTGAATCGGCTGGTGGTGAAGCTTACCTGGACTCCAGGGCTGGTACCTTTAGCATGTGAGACTTGCCAGTTACCCAAGGAGAATCATCAGAAGCGATGTTCTTGGAGCTGCTACACCCGGATAACCTGATCCTGGTTCTTAAAGCAGCACTCAGATAGAGGACAAATATGTGGCAGAGGGGAAGCCAATGTGTAATCCTCGCTGCAGCCTGTCAATTTTACTTTTAATGATGTTAAAATTTTGCTTTTAAATCCCTGGTCAATTTTAAGTAGATCAGCTGGACAATTTTCCTTCATCTCCCCTTCCTATCTTAGTTTCACTGTATCTAAATGTGATACAAAACTGGATTTTCTGTCCTACTGCATAATTGCTTACTCAATTCTGCAAGAACTGCAAAAAATTCTACTTTTCTAGGAACAGAGGCTTTGGGGGATTTTTCATAATTAAGGACATTTGACTTAAGATTTTTTTTCATGACCCTTAAATAAAGTAAGTATAATACAGGTAATAGAGGACAGAGATAGGGGGTTTTTTGTCCCCAAAGGAAATTAATTATTCCAACTCTTATTTTCATCCTGAATTGAAATGACATGGCAAAGCATCAAATTATTCCTGTACTGGAAGCTTTAAAAGCTTTTCTTTAAGCAACATTCTAATTTTAGTTTTTGTAATCATGCCTGCTAACATATTGCAATTAAATAACTGTGAGCCAACTGTCTGGGATACCCTGGACAGAAGGATGCTGTGTGCACATACTCTGAGGTGCACAGGACTAATCACTGTTTGTCTGGGATATCCAGCTCTCCAGAAGCTCAATCTTAGTTACTGTCACCGTTCCATCAGGGATCTGCTTGGTGGTGGTGGGGTAGGAAGGAGGATTCATGGGTAGGACTATTGCTGTTAGAGTGTTTTCTTTTAAATCATCAAGCTACTGTTGGATGATTGCTTTTTTCTCAGTTTGATACAAACCTGAATACCAAAGGGATTTATTATAATTCCATATACACTCTGAACTCTAAATATAGGGTAAGCTAAATTATGGTATAATCTGCCCTAGGAGTTTTAGTCATGCATTCAGAAGGGAAACTGAATTATTTTATGGGAGATATAATTAAATCAGTGATTCTTCTCTCTAGAAAAGCTCTATGAGACATCCTAACAAATGCTGTTACATGCTTCCTTAGGGACTAACACAGGGCAAACAAATATTGAAACACTTTTTGATTTTATTTTGCAAATGAAGATGTCCCGACTTGCCCCAGAAAGAAATATTGTATTTAAAACTATCCAAAGCTAATTTGAATGTCGTGGTAAAATTGAAATTTTAACAGACAAATTTTTCATGATAAAAATTTTGACCAGAAATGGTCCAAAAATTCCGCAACTTTACTCTGACATTTCAAATCACTGTAAGCTGTCAATGCTTTTAGTGAACTACTCTGGTAGTAGCAATGTCAAAAAGAGTATATTAACAGAAAAACTACCCCTAGGTTTTATTCTGTTCTTCATGAAATTAATGAAGTGTTACTAATGATTTTCTCCATTTTTTACAATTAGCACTGTTCCCCAGTTGGCTCAGCTTAGAGAAAGGACAGACATTTCTCATATTTTAACTCCTTGGTGATGTAAACTGGCAGAAGAGGTAGCAGCATGACTTAAACATCTTGCTGTTCAATACCCAAATTTTGGCTACAAATTAGAGTTGATATGAACCTCATGAAATCACCTGTCTTTAGAATTCCACTGTATTATATTGTGGTAAGTTATTTGCATGTGGATTCTGTGAGTAAGAATGGTTCCTGACAGTATGTCATGGTATTCCTATTATTTCTCTGAAATGACATCCATACAGTCACTATTGCCATTGCCATTCTGAAACTGCCATATTATACTTTTACAATATAAAAGTAATAATTGTTGAAAATTAAAGTAATTGTACTTGAAATTCAAGAAGAGGGACTGCATTATGAGAATCAATAGAAAAGGACTACAAACAAAAATGGTGGTAAAGTGCATTAACTATTAATGGACACAGTGAAAGTGGAATCTATTCATTTACAACAACATATAAATCTGTCCCAGCAGTGTCTTCAAGAATTCAGTCAGGCAACACAGTTGAATGAAGTTGAAAGAATTGAGTTAGAAAACAAAGGGGCAAAGAAGACGGAGGTATGACTGTTGAAATAGGTGAGACCTGTGTTAGAAGAAAGTTAGCAGTAGGTTTTAAAGTAGGAAGTAGGTTTTTAATTGAGGAAAAATTAGTTAATGAAGAGGAAATGCCTGCAGAGGACAGAATCATTTAATTCCTTACAATTCAAGAATATTTAATGTTCTAAACTTTATTGCATTCCTCATTTTTAAAAATCCTATATCTGCTTTCAATTCCTTTCACATTGCTGCTCATATTCTGAATAACAAGGCATTTTTATCCTTTAAAAATACAGCAGACTCTACTGTTTGTTGCACAACACAGAAGATATAATTGTGTCAGGATTATGATAAGGGCCCACTTGATTTATGTAAAAAAAAATGTGGTGGGTTTTTACCCCAAGAGAGCACTTGAGAGAAACATATAGGTGAGGACCCAGATTCAGCAATATAATGAAGCAATTTTTATGAGTCTTTGGTTGTTTGAGGTACACACTACAGAAAGGATTTTTCATGCAGAATTCTATAAAACTCTTGTACATTGTACCATCTGCCCTAGAGTTCTATTTTTAGATCACTTTTTGATCTTTACAAAACATCTGGTAGTACCACTCTCTTTTTGCAAATTCCTTCTTTTTCAACAGAGAGACCTGGTTACAAGAATATGTATACTCACATGTAGCAATTTCCTTTTAGTAGCCTCCACACCATATGTTAATTGATGCTGTAAAGAAGTGCCACTTTAAACACATGCACAGAGATAAGCATAGATCGTCTCTGTCCTTAGTTTCATTCACAAGTAATTAATACCAAGACCAACATAATTAAACTGCAGGACATGATGGTTTGCTTTCTAACTTATAAACTGATGGCCTTCAAGATTTTTATAAGTTTCTCAGCAAAATGAATAAGGGAGAAGCATTTAGTTTGTCCCTGCATTACTCAGTGATTACTCTGTGATGGAATGTCTCTGATCTTTAGCCAGATGGGAGATGCATATGATTACTCAGTGTTTCTTGCTGAGCACACTAAGGACATTGGACAAAATCAGCAGGCACCATCCCAGGAAAAATGAAAGGTACATTTCATATAATGCTTAACTAAACTGTAGATATCAAAAGTACAGACCATTGTAGAGGATGTATCATAAGGATTCTAAAGTCATTAGATGTTCCAGTAGAAACTGGCTTACACAAAATCCTGGATATTTTACAGAAACCTGCCCATGATAAACCTCCTCCACCAAATGTCTTCTATTAGCCCTTTTGGAGTCTGGAGAGAGAGCTAACAGTATTTTTAACATCATCATGGTCATTCTTATGACATGTTCCATGCTTGCAAACTGGTGTGCAGAATACGTTCTTCCACTTTCTAATGTGTGTGATCTCTTAATGACCATGCCTATTATATTATATATATATATAAAAATATATAAATTATATATATTTATATATATAATTTATATATATATAAAAATATATAAATTATATTATATATATATAAATATATAAATATATATTATATATATTATATATATATTATATATATTATAAACCATTTGAGCAATCCTAGCATTCTCAGGTTGCATTATGACCTCATTTACTCCTAATATTAAAATCTGCATTCTACTAAATTTTCAGGCACAGTCGTTTTTCATATGGAGAATTTTGCTTTTTTCTTTCTTTTGAAAAAACAACCATCTATCAGTTTCAGATAACCCCTTTAAATATCACAAGAATATTATAAAACTTTGAAGACTTGAAAGAACTGCTTGTTTCTGTCCTATAAAAACCTGATCATTTCAGTACACTGACACAGCACTCCTTTACCACATATAATTTTGCACTTAATATATGTATCATTAAATCTTAACATTCATTCAAATACATAATTTAATACAAGTTTTTTCAAAAGGGGTAGTGTTTCTATTTGGCTCAAAGAAATTTTATACTTCAGAAGCAGAGTGAACAGAACTCCTTGATGGTTCAGATCCAGGGAAATGATGCAATTGTTTGTGCTGGACTTTGCACTTGCCCCTTGTTGAATTTCAAAGGCTCCTCAGTCCATTTTTCCAGCCTGTGAAAGTCCTTCTGGATGGCAGCATCATCCTCTGAGGTCTCATCAACTCCTCCTAGTTTTGCATCACTGTCAAACTTGCTGAGGGTACATGCTGCCCCATTATTCAGATTGTTAATGAAAATAACAACCACAATTTTACTCAGAATTGACCCCTGAGGTAAACTGCAAGTTTTTTGCCTCCAATAAGATTTCAAGACACTTATCACTACCCTCTGAGCCTGGATATTCAGCCAGTTTTCAATTCATCTCACTGTCTGCCCATGCAGACTAAACTTCATTAACTTCTTCATGAGGATCTTAGAAGAAACAGTCTTGAAAATCTTTTTTGAAGTCTACTCTCTCCTCACTTACCAAACCAGTAATTCAGTTGTAGAAAGTTATCAAATTGGTCAAGCATGACATAGCCTCAGTGAATCCATGATGAAGATTCCTACTGCTTTTCTTGTTTGGGCATGTTGTCCAGGATTAGCTGCTCCATCACCTTCCCAGGGATTGAGGTGAAGCTGATCTGCCTATTCTCCTTGACCTTGAAAGTAGGAATGCCATTTCTTTTCCTTCAGGAAAAGGGCCCTTCTCCCAGTCACCATTATTTCAAATAAATATTTTCAAGAATGACCTTACAATGACAACCGCAGCAGTGGTAGGCATATTCTGTTAGGGCTTATGGAATGTCCAGATTGCTTAAGTAACTCATGACCAAGAAAGGAGGTTGTCCACCAGTGATCTTCACCAATGTTACATCATTTGTGCTTCTTTCCTTCAGGTTTCTGTGAGCTAAGATGCCAGAAGGATGGTCTTGTTAGTAAAAGCTGAGGCAAAGAAGGCACTCTGCTTCAGCTTTTTCCATATCCTGTGTTACTGAGTCTCCTGACTCATTTAGCACCAGGCATATCTTTTTCCTAGCCTTCTTATTGTCTTATTGTCCTTACCTAAGGACATATAGAAATTGTTGTTTTCTTGGACATCTGACAGCCAGATTAAATTCCAGTTGGGATTTGGTTTTCCTAGAATCATCCCACGATGTCCCCGTATTGTTCCTAAATTACCCTCCAGGCACTTTTGTCTGACTTCCTCTTAATTGGAATGGAACTCTTGCCTCCACAATTGGGGAAGTTTTGAGTCATTAACCCATAACAGTCCAGTCTCTCACACCCTGTGATTTGCCTTTAGCAAATAACAGGTTGGTTATGTTGACATAACAGGTTTGACCCCTATGAGGACAAGGACATGCAAATGTGAGAATGCTCCAATCCCTTACATGTAGGGTGTATATATCCACTTGATCCTTCTGGTCAAGCAGCCTCTATCAGACACCCATACTCTCTGATGTTTACCCATCAGTTCTTAGCTGGCTCATCACCATCCCCAGGCAGAGATGCAAATATTCTGTTTTATATAAAGAGAACTCCACCTTGTCTTCCTGGCTTGTCCTTCCTAAAGAGCCTGTATCTCTCCATTGCAACAGTCAAGGGATCCATGGCACCATGTCTTTGTGATCCCAAAAGGATCATAACCCTGGAACTGTACACAGATCTCTAATTTATGTTCATGCCTCATGTTGTGGACATAAGTGTATGTGCTCATCTGGATGTTAGAAGGCAACATCCATTGTACCAAATATCCCTATTTGTAAAGGTCCAGCTACCTTCACAGTAAACAGATAAAACTAATGCTTGATTTTTTTTACCAGTGTTGCTGACACACCATGTTTTGGACCTAGTAGAGGTTTACACTTTTATCTAGTCTCATTGATGAATACATCCAGTGCAGGTAACTTGGTTTGAATGCTGCAGTGTGAGCTGCAGGTTGAGCTCTGGGTGACGAGAGCCTGAGGCAAGAGGCTGCGCCCTGCCAGGCACAGGGACATGTGCAGGGACATGGCAGGAGCCCTTGGCCTCTGACTCTCTCTCTCCCTCTGACTGTGATGTTATTAAAGCCCAAGGGTTCCTTTGTCCTGGGTGCCTCCTTGGAAGTACCAGCTTGAGCTTAGTTTTGTCATCTGGTTATTGCACCATGATTAAACTATTTGAAGCATCTGGATGTCTGAGACTGCAATGGGAAACCTGAGGTCGATCCAGTGAGGAAACCTGGTGTGACTGTGAGTGAGGGGGGTGTAGCTGTGAAAGGGCCTCGGTGCCAGCTCAGGTGATACAATGGTGACCATGCCAGAGGACCCCTGGATAGTCACACAGGAAGTTTCTTTAAAAGTTTTATCTTCGCCCACAAATAATTTCTGTTCTAAACTGTTGTTAACCTGTTTTTACATTCCTTTCTTATGAAAAGGTGCTTAAATTTAAGTAGAGTGAAGCAAAGAAATCCCATTGAGTGCCAAGACAACTTTAAAAGGTAAGACATGACTCAGAGGTTTTAAAACTGTTTCCTATCATCTTAAAAAATTCTCCAATTTTGCCTGTAAAAGGAAAAGTAAAGGGTTTGTCTCCATCTTTTATCACTGAAAATTGTCAGATATATGTCAACAGAAAAATCAGAGTTTTCTTAGGCCTCTAATATTTTAATAGTATAAAGCAGAGGATGAGCATATTTACACCAAATGCTTTTTTTTTTTAATAATTTTTCTCCTTAATGCTTTTCAGTTGAAAGCATCTATGCTGCTCACAGACTAATCTGAATGTCCAGGTATGAAATGATACAAATAAGAACTAAGATTTATTTACTGTTATTTCCATTCTTGTGTGGCCCTTTTAAAAGACTGAATCTTCTGGGAAGGATGTTGAGACCTTTCCTTTCATCAAAACTGAACAATTTCCTTGAGAGTTTTCTCCTCAAAAGTCTCAGCATCCTGTTGCCTCACTGCCTTGTACCTTGAGGTACAGCTGTACATGGAAAACTCCGCTATTATTAGGTGAGAAGGCTGCACCCCTTTCCCTGACTTTACATGTTGTGGCATTGTATTGCTCAGTAATTAATAATTGGGCCTATTTTTATAGATGTCTTTACGAAGGCGTGAAAGCAGCATGGCAGTCTGCCTTAGCAACAAAGTCTGGAATCACATTACTTCTCATTTTGAAGTCGCATTGGGATATTTTTCAGGTACAAGAACTGCACTTCCAGATCTCTCTGTGCTCTCATTTAAGCTGTCTTTGGGATTATCTCTGCTTGTGAAATCCTGACTGCTGACAACATGTACATTCATGGAGCAGAAATTTCTTCTGCTTCAGGAGCAAATTCCATATGTATTCAAAAGAAAGCTTTCTCTGAGCCTATCAATCTGCAAGTCATGTAGGAAAGAATTCAGACATCACTAAATAAACATGATGACTTGCTCTGTGCTGGAAATACTGATGTTGAATATTCAATATATAATGACATAAGGGAAAAATATTTGTTTGTTCTGATTTATACACATGTAACCAGAATCTCTCTCACAAAGAAAAGTGAGCTACATATTGTTTTATAGTGACACTTAGATATAACATATGTATATGTCTTTTGGAAACATCTTGAAAAGAAGAGGAGTTGTGGGAAAGTGAGAAACAAGCCTAGTATTGTTTCCTTCCAATGCTAGGCTCAGAAGATAACATAACAAAGAGCTGTATACAGCCAGTGCACCCTCATTTAAAGCATTAGTATAATCTTTTCCCCTGCCTCAGCTTTGTGAGGTTTCATGGTGGAGGAGGGGGTGGTTTATCAAGTTGAAAGAAAGAACAGGATCACCAAGAGTTCACAGGAACTTCAATTTCAGAAAATCATCTAAGAAAACCTTTCTTGCATAATATGTTTTTTACTGATATTTCTGTTTCCTTCATATTCTAGGAGAGCATTTTGTTTCTCACTGGCTTACACGCTGTTCTGAAAAGAAGACAGAAGGCCAAAAGACCATCAGAATATTTCTCCTTTTAAAGAAAATCAGTTGTTCTGCAGTATCAAATGTACATAAAACAATGCGGGTCACCAATTTCTATCTCAAAAAAAAATGCACATGTGTGCATGAGGTGTGGCAGTATTACATCTAATAGAAACATAGAGAACTGAGCTGATTAATTTGTGGATTAAATAGAATAGTTTCATTTTCCTTAGGTTTATGTCTTAGAGAGAATGAAAAATTGAAAATTAAAAAAGTATCCTAAATTATAAGTAACCTAAAACTTTTAGTTTATGATAATATTTTGCCACAAAAATATGTGGATTTCAGTCATTTGACAGCTCTAATAACTCATGACCATGTCCAGTGGACCACAGCTATGCTAATCCAGTGTACCCTCTATCCAAGAACAGGATACCTGAAAAAAACATATGCTTGAATTTGAGTGAGGGCATCTGAGTTCCAGTGCTGGAGAATGAGACTGAAAACATAATTTGTCAAAGCATAATTTTAAGCCATAGTGGCCCACATCTAGTGCCAAAAGATAGTTCTGTACAGAATCTTATATGTTGTAGATAAAATCAACTCTGACTTTACTTGACTTGGTTTCTTTAACCAGTGTGAGAGAAGGATGCATACTTACAAAAAAATTAGCTGGGAGAGGTATGGAAAACACAAAAAAAGCTCTCTGAATAGACATCAATGCCTTAATTAAATTGTTTAGAAAAAAATTTGGTTTATCCATCACTGGCATTTTTCAGTTTGCTTTTATTTTGAGGAAACAGTTAACTAAAGTGATTCCCTTATAGATGTTTAAGTAAGCAGTACGGAATGTCATTCAAATGTTATCTCACCTGTTTAGAGAAGGAATAAGGATAAGGAAGATATTGCTTATCCATCTTGGCTGTGAACTGTGAGCATTTGGCTGAAACTCAGTGACCCTAGAACCTGAATAATTCCCAAGATTCAGACCTTTGTGCAGTACTTCCTTCCTTCGACTACAGAAGAATATTTTATTTGCCTATGTCCTGTTACAGATATTGCATATAGCAGAGTGACAAATGTATGGATGTTACTCCCAATGTCCTACTAAGTGATGAAACTACTACACAAAAGAGATCCATAGACTTTGGCTGCACAGCTGGCCAAGCAGTAGCAGAAAACTTCCAACTGAGGAAGCAAGTGAAGTGACAGAACCAGAGGTAAGCCTGGTTTTTAACCAGAGGTAAGCAGCACAGCCCTGTGATATAATATCCTACAAGGTACCTAAATTGTCAAAGCCATTATTGAATTTTCTATTATCCTGACATCTAGGGTGCAATAATTATTATTTTGTATTTTATTGTGAGAATAATTATAAAATCATGTTAGAATACATATCTAATATAAGGACCTTCAGTTTCTTTGCTCCTTTTTCTTATATATAGGTTTACATGTGCCTACAATTCTGGATAGATGTCAGTTTTTCCAAGAATTTTTGGACAGAATATTAGAGAAATAAGGAGAACAAGTGTGCAGATAAGCAACTCACAATTCAACTTCTCCTGAATATTTTGAAGAAGGTTCTTTTTTAAATTTGTTGTTGTTGTTGTTTGTTTCTTTTGATGCTTTATTTTAGTATTTTAGAATTTATTTATTATTTTATTATGGTATGTAATACTATAAAAATGGTAGGGATTTTTGTTGCTGAAACTACCTTGGTTTTATACAAATACAACCTAGAATACTCATCAAATGTTTGTTTTCCATACCAAAGCCTCAAATAGGTACTAAATATATTTATATTGTTTGAAATGTATAGAAACATTTTTAAATCCTATAATATTGAATTTAGTAATTTGTTAATATATATATGATATTAATAAGGTTTCCTTTGAATACACCATATGTTCATGCCCCTGTCAATGTTCTCAAAATCTATTTTGTTGTAATAAAAAAATGTATTGTAATATAATCCTTTGTCCCATGATTTTATGTCTTATTTTATAAGAATATTTAAAAAATGGGTTTCATATGGAAATAACTTATCTATAGAATCATCAGATAATGTTTGCTATAAGGTGAATTCTTCTTGAGACAACATAATGCAGAAAGCCTGTGTGCCATTGGTGAAGTGGATTTAACCGCGTAAAACTTGTATAAAGGGAGACACAAGAGTTCAGGAAAGATCTCACAGGAGCTGCTACAGACCAAACTTGAATATTTTTAAACCCTAAAGCACTGTTATCATATACTTGGAAGGAAAACTTAATTTCTGCAGGCTTCTGTACTTTAATGATTTTAACGAGTGCACTCAACAGATAGAAAGATACAAATTTCAAAGGGAAAAGAGAAAGCCAGCAAAAAGAAAAATTCCCTCACTTTCAAATACAAATATACCAGCTTTTGGCAATATGTTTCTACCGTGTTGAAGTTTTTTTTTTATTATGTATAGATTTATAGGGATCAGGGAGTTCACACAACAAAGGTGATCCTTTAGGTTGCTTCAGAATCATAGAATAGAATTGTTTTATGTTGGCTTTATTACGTAGGGTGGAGAATAATTTCATCTAGAGTTTTACATCTTGGTTTCTGCTTGTTTTGCCCTTATCACATACATCCCTTCCAAAAATAGATTGTTTTGACTAGCACTCACCTGAATGAGGTGTAGGTTCCTTGCTCATGGCACACTGCACGTAGTTCAAAGCATAAATTGTTTTTGTAGAAAACATTAAAAATACATAGAGTGCCTTATATTTGTATTAAATTCAGAATAATATAAACATAATGTGTTGTGGATTTTAGCCTTAGTTCTCTTTAAGTAAAATATTTAAAATGGGCATGGTTTTATTCTAGATATCAAAATGCAGGCAAATAATGTTCAAAACTATTTTGAATCCCACTGATCACTGGCAAAAATGATTGCTCACTAGTGAGATGGTAGTATTTAAGTTTCAGCTGCTACACAAAAACAAAAATGAAAAAAACTTCCAAACCTCAGATCTTTGAATATTTTCTCTTTTAAAAATTAAAAATTGTATTTTGAAAGGAAATGGAGGTAGCTCATGGAGTTTTCACTTACTTTCGCTTTCACTTTTCTTAGCACATCAAGTAATTTTGTTTCTATCTTTTCCCCATCACACAAAATATTTACTCTATGTCCAGCTTTGAGATGCTGCCAATAGCATTGGACTTTATAGCTTTTTCTCCAAGGCCAGTACAATGACAGTGGTCATGTTGATATATGGAAATAAATCACAGTCAGTTTATGCTGTTTGTAGCGTAAGAAAAAAGTTTTTAAATAATAGTAGTGGATTTTTTTGATTTTTTTTTAAACAAACCAAGCTTGGGTGGAAGATCCCTTAAGATCAGTCTTCCTGTTAGTGCAAAGTATTGCAGTAAAAAGAAAATGTATCAGCTTGTAGTCTCTCTAGATTTCTCCACTGCCTAACCATCAAAGGTTAGACTTGCATCTTCCAGGCACCCTTACTGTGGCATTCTCTGGCTTTTATTCAACAGACTTTTGTTAACATTTTCAGGAATTTTCATATTTATTCTGACTGTGAGTGTATGCATTATTGAATTATTAAAATGTTGGTCTCTTTTGAAGAGCAAGTTCTTGTTCGCTTTAGGTTAATGTTACCCCAAGAGTAATACTGCAAAGGTAATTATTAGGTTATTAATTTAACAGTTCTTTGTTTTAAGTACAGTCAAGTTCAATTTTGAGATCAAGTTCAAGTTCAATAAAACTATAGAGATCATACTTCATTTCATTATGGAAATAAAATCAACAACAAACCTCTTATAAACCACAGAGAGTCAGTAGCTTCATAAGAGCTAACATTTTATTATTATTAACATTTCTAGTTAAAAGAAGTTTACAGATCAGTATGACTTTGTAGTGAAGTCTTTACCGTTTTACATTTGAGAGAAAGCCATGTCTTACAGGTATGATTGACTGCAGTTCAGGCATGCTGGTTATTTGCAGTAGAAATAGAGAGAAGGATCTGTGGGTGAATTAGTTCAGGGCTCCATGCTGTGTCTTATACATTAATCATGAAGCATCATGCTTATGCAAATGTGCAGCAGCCTAATTAGGCATACAGAGTAGAACATTTGGAATAACGTTATGAGCTATTGGGCTTCTGAAATATGTTCCTCAGCCAAATTCTCAGAAGCAAAGTAGATCTGAGATGCCTTTTTACTTTTGAAAACAGGTGTACTATTGTCTTCTTAGTGCTTATTTCATGCCTTCAACTTTAAAATAAAGCCCAATCCCAGTAGGCATGACATTTTCCTTGTCTCTGAAAAGTAGCTGTGGATATTCTGAATCACTGACAAAAAAGAACAAAATGTTCATTCAGAGCTCAGACATGCTGAGAATTTTGCGAATCCTATAATACTTTGAGATTTTTTGTTGTCTGTCTTGAGCATTCTGTCTTCTGAAAATATTGAGGTTGAATTTGGCACTTCCTTTCTTCTTGCTATAATATGTAGTTAATCAAAATATCCCAATTCACATTCTGAGAATTTAGTATCTTGAATGTAAATATGCAGAATATTAAACATTACACTTTAGGATACAAAATTTTATTGCATAAATTAATTTATACTCTTATCCAAAAATTACTCTTTAACAAAATTTCCTACTTCCATGAATATTTGTTAAGTTTTCTTCACATCTGTTAAAAAGTTAAGCAGCAATTTATTTACTGTTTGGTAGCTGCAGTAGATAAAAAGAAATTAGTATACAAACCTCGTCACTAGTGTTATGGTAAACACAGCACAGCACTAAACAATCCTAAAAGAATGATACCTTTCACAAAATATGCTAATCTTGTTTCCTGGGATTTTAGCATTTGTTGTATACATTCTTCATTTGTTCACAGGTTAGTATACACATCAAATTCCATCTATATATAATAGCAAAGACGCTGTGTTGCCTGACAACAATAATTACGCCTGACAACAAAAGCAAATGTCTGAAGACTGCCATAGAAAGAGGAAATGATGACCTTTAAACTAAGGTGCCAATATACTTAGAAATATCTGAAGGTGTTCCCTGCTGTGGTGTCTCATCATGCATGGAGATTCTAGTGGAAATGAGGGCTCCAGCCGCAGCAGAGCATCAAATGGAAGTTAAACTGTAAAAACTTCAGGTGGTAAGCAGAATTGTCCTTTTTAAAAGTGTGAGAAAGAGAGAAAGCATGAGAGTGTAAGATTTTGTGGATTTTAAATTGTAGAGGACACATCTGAATTTTGCATCGCAGTGTGACAGGGAGGCTGACAGTCTTCCTTCCTCCTGTCCAGCAGAGGATTATTGGAGCCCCTTATTAGGAAAAGTATTATGTATTTTGTTGTATTTTATGATCATATGAGTACTTTTCCTGAATAATCCTGTATTCCAGTAACAAAACAAAACAAAACAAAACAAAATTATAAGAAATTAATAATTTATATTTATTGCTATTAATGATTAGTATATGTACTTTATAGAAGGCCACAGCTTCATATCCCAAGTAACTTCTGGATAGCAAACTGAGAAAATGGAGACCTTAAAAACTAAGGAGTCTTCCTCTATCCTATCAAAAGTAATAAAACAGAAAGGGTGAAATTCCAGAATTTGGAAGACTACAGAACAATTTCTATAGACTTCATTCTTTAACTTAGATATTCATTGAGCTAAATTTATAAAAATTTATTTTTTATTTGGCTAAGGTCAACATCTTTTTTTCTTTATAAAAAAACATTTACAATAATTAGGAGAGGGAACTAAAAGTGAATTCTGAGGTGAAGCAACCACCTTTTCTTGTATACGAACATCAAGTTTTCCAGTAATATTGTAGTAGGCAGGTCTAAAATGATAAAAGCTCAAATGGCAAACAAACAACTCCTATACTTTTAAAAAAAACATATTTTATTCTATTTTGAAACCTTTGTCAGCATTTTTCAAGCATTTGCAATATTTGAAATAGCTGCCTAAATAAATGTATCAAACTTGCAACCTTTCTGTTTATTTCTTCCATATGTCATACATTAATCCTCTCTGCAAGATTGACATTTAGAAATTTAAGAAATTTATTTTTAAGAAACACTGAAATCAGGGCACCCCCAAGTGCACAAACACTCTATCTTGCTCTTATTTCACTTAGAGCCTTCATGTTTGATTTGGGCGAAAAATTGAAGAAAAAAAGGGAGAAAACAATGTTGAATCTCAGTAAACTGTATTATGCATCAAAGATTAGCACAGAGAGATGTATTTTTCCAGAACATTTTTAAATAAGAGGGAAAAAAAGTGCTGTTATGGCTGCTCACGTAAGAGAAACTGCAGATGAAGAGGGAACACACACAGTGTAAAACAGAGATGTAACTTTTAAAAGGTCTTGTACAAGTCTCCACCAGCCCCTTCAGGAAATCTTAAAAAAAATATTCATGAAAATACGTTGTTCTTATCTTTGAGGGTTTTTCAGTTTATAGTCCCAGTTTCATAAAAAAAAAATCTTTCTTAAGCACGTGGCTATGGCCTATGACAAAGAGCATTACTCCATTTGGAAAAAAATCCTATTAATTTTTCATTGAAAACACTTGCCATCATTAAGCATCATTGTTTCTATATGTGGTTGTCAATAGCATCCAAACCTGAACCCATTTAATGCTTCTGGTGCTTCATAAACAGTCTGAAATATGTTGTTTTCTCATTTACATCTAGTTCAACCAGTATCTTCTCCTCCGACTGTTACTACAGTGCCCAAAATGTGTCACTTCACATTTTCCCATTTTTAGTTTTCAGTGAAGAAAAACGTTTCCTGTTTTTCTCTAGGATCTGAGCGCTGTCACTCAATGGCAGTCAGGAGCTCTGGCTCTTGGTGCAGGTCTAGATGTCATGAGAGAAGGATTTCCTGTACAGCCAGAGGGAACAATTTATGATGACATCTCTTAAATTTCAGCTCTGGGTTGTCTGGAGCAGGGTGAGCTTTCAAGAGCAAATAAATAATGAGGCAAAAAAGTGAGTTCCACAAAGACAATCATCACTTGCAAATTAGCAGAGTTATGTCTCAAATTTTCTTTGTTTCAAGTAAATCATACTTTTCTCTGATTATGGAGAGAGAAATGCTGTATGTTGAAATTCTTTATTACTCTTAACAGCTCTAAAAATAGAATTAAATTTTAATTTAAAAACTAAACCACTGCTGTAAGAACATAAGGACCATGTTTTTAAAAGCCCTTAATACCATGGCAAATCTTGTTTCTTCAAAACACAGAATAAGGATATTCTGAATTCACAGACCTGTCAGTTATTAAATAAAGTTACAATTGAGATTAAAATCCTCTAACCTAAATAATAAAATGAAAGTACTTATTAAATGTCTTGGCTTTCTTGGGCAACATTATTTTAACAGAAAATAAATTGTAAATATGTCACAAATGTCTATTTGCTTCTCCAGAAGCTCTCTTAAAAACACAGTAGTCTTTTTGCACAGGCAAAAAGACATTACAAAATTTTATAAATTTGAAGTGGTGAACAAGCAAGAATATTTAAAACAAATATCTCTTTTGAGTCAATTGAATACACTTTATTTTACTGCAAAACTGAGAAAGTCTCCTTTCTTCTTATCTTAGAAAAATAAATTTCAAGGCATAAACACCATTCCAAACTGGAGAATGTCAGCAGTAGGACTTACACAAGAAGGCTTAGCACTATTGTTTGGACTGAGACTTTTATTTTTACCTTATAATGAGTCTTGCATGTTTCTTAATCTTCAGAATACTTTTTCTGAGATCTACTTTCCTGCCAGCCCTTGCATCTATGTTGGGATGATTTCCTTGGCTTCTCTGACTTGAAAGTGGACTGCAACACTTGCCAGTAAACTGACTTGCATTTTGTCTGACACATGGACTTCAGTTTTCACAAGAAACATATGCATCCAGCAGTAAGGATATCTAAACTATGTCTCCTGACACCAAAGGAGTACTTAGCTGACTGGAGACAGGATCAAAATTCTCAAAACAATGTCACTGTGAAAATGTGGTGTTATGAGTGTCCAAACATGTTCTCCTGAAATGTATGGCTGACTCCTCCAATTCATTTCCACATCCTCTAAAAGTGCTTGTGTTTTCTATCTGCCTTTTTCAAAAAAATACAAGGTTTAAAGTTGGTCATAGTCTTATTATCTCTTTTGAAATGGTGTTTTCTCGATTGTGTTATCCTCTTTGATTTTTTTGATTCTCTGTGACATTTTAGACAGTGAAATTCAAATGTCTGTATAGCAAGAAGGACTTTCCAGAAAGTTTGGCCATTATATGACAGATATCTCAGGTTTGTCTCTGTATATCTCTTGAAAGGAGGTTTGTGAATTAAATGGACTATAAATTCTTAGGAATTCTGAGCTCATAAAGTTTAGTTGTGCCTTATACATCATCTAATTTCATTTTTGTTGTAATCCCTACAATCCACATCAGCTAATTCTTAGGTATTTCCCTTACCTTCTCAAAGACTGTGAAGGAATCAGCCTCCTCAAACCAGTGACATTTAGAAAACTTGTGAAGGAAGAAACAAACACCACGAACTGTTTAAGTGACTTCACAGATAAGTGAAGGTCCTTGTATTCAGGGAAGTAATGTAGCTTTTTTAAACCAGAAATTTCATTAATAGCACATTGCAGGAAAATATAATTCTTCTTTTAGTCTATACAAATTTGCTCACCAACCTTCTAAAAGCATCAGATATGGCTGAGCTAACCCATCTGACAAGGTGATAAAGTGAGACCGTTAATTTTCTCATGTCTACAAATTGCTTGTATAAAGTAAATTCCTGTGAAGTCCACTTTATAAATATGTTCAAAATACTTGTGTAACAGTGAATAGAGCTGACGTTTTAATTTATTTAGAGTATCACGTACAATACTTTCCCATTTGTGACTAATATCTAAAATCTTGATGTCCCACATTGGATGGGGCTTTGAGCAACCTGGTCTAGTGGAAGGTGTCCCTGTCCATAGCAGAGAAGTTGGAACTAGAGAAACTTTAAGGTCCGTTTCAACACAAATCATCCTATTCTATACTTTGGAAACATATTAGTTGAACTTTTACAAGACTCTGCCTGAGTGACTTTTGCAGAAATTGGTTATTAATACTGCTTTTACTGCTCTCACAGACTACTGTCCTTGTGGATTAAGTTTCTCTGTGTGTGAATATATATAGCTGCCAACTTCCTGAAATGGAATTACACTTGTGTATTGAGGGAAGATAATGTCATAAGCCTTGCTGCAGCCCAGGTAAGCAGCATCCAGGGCTCTCCCCTCATCTGTTCAGCCAGTTGTCCCATTGCAAAACGAAATCAGGTTGGTCAAGACTGATTTTCCTTTGGTGAATCCATGATGACTCTGCTTGATCATCTTGTCTTCTGCATGCTCTCTCCAGGAGAGCCGTTCCATCACCTTTACAGGCTGATAGGCCTTTAGTTCCCTAGTTTCTCCTTCTTGCCTTTTTTGAAGACTGGAGTGACATTTGCTTTCTCCCAGCCCTTAGGCACCTCTCCTGACTGCCATGACCTTTCAAAGATGATTGAGGGTGAGCTAGCAGTGATGTGCATCAATTGCCTCCATACCAGTAGACATTAATTCCTTTGATATGATTTGCATTATACCAAGCTTTATCTATATCAATAGAGAACATCATAACAGAAGATGTTGAATTAGCTCCATATCATAATGATTTTATTAATTATTTATGTGATTGAAGAAAATTTGTTTTTGCTGCAGAGTTCAGGAGGAAAAGGACAAGGATGAGGGTGCTGGGCAAGATGTGACTTGGATTGTGTATGGAAAACTAGTGGCAAAGTTTACTGATTCATTTCCCAAGAGGCCTTAGACAATAACTCTGCTTAGGAGGGAAAGAGTGAGAGTTGGTTCAGAACAGAGTCTGCTTTCCTTTCAAGCAATCATTCCCTCTTTAATACAGTTTCTCAACACCAAATCCATCAGTGCCCTTTACTTTTGTGGGTATCTCTCAGCTGTAAAGAAAGTTACTGTAGAGGGACAGCCAGCTGTCTAGGATTACAAATTACAGCAGAGATCCCCACACACTAGACATATCACTCATCATAGCCCTGACACTGCTGTTTCTGAGAGGTCATTCTGTTTCTGTCTAGTGGCAAATGATTGTAACAATGGATGCATCCTTTTATGCCTGCCTCACTGCATTGACCTTTCTGGTTTTGTATATATTTTATGCAGTTCCTTATATTGTTCCTGAGAACCTCAGCCTCTTTTTTCTATCTGGAAATATTTGTATTCATATCTCAAATGTGATTGTTGACTGTCACTTTGTTACTTTATTTTACTTTTATAAAATAAAAGTATATAGCCAAGCCT
The DNA here is from genome assembly GCA_032173965.1 of Sitta carolinensis. Lineage (NCBI taxonomy): Eukaryota > Metazoa > Chordata > Aves > Passeriformes > Sittidae > Sitta > Sitta carolinensis. The sequence continues at coordinate 16,343,985 of JAVUNC010000006.1, read as the reverse complement.
TGAAGAATTAAGTCAAATGATTCTTTTCTGTGGCCAGAGTTTGTTACTTTGTTTAGATAACCTTGTGTCTTATCACCTCACTATCTTATATTAGTGGAGGGAGAAAACTAAAGCTATGAAATCTTAATAAAAATGTTTGTCATAAAAAGAATACACTTTCACTTCAAGATGGACATAGCTACTAAAATAGAGCAAGGATTCTTCTGTGTTTAAAATATTTCTGTCAGTCATCCTCTGCAGTAATTTCTATTCCTACTAAATAAATTCAAAGATTAACAGTAAACAATATCTGACTCAATTTGTAAAATATATGTAAAATATGATTTAGTGTTTACCTTTTCTTTGCATGCATAGTAACCATCCTTTAGTTTAAATTTATTTTACAATAGCAGTTATACCAAGCATGGTGGAATTAAAGACAAACACATTTTCATAAGCAAGGTATTTTTGGAAGATTTAGCAACATTCTTTTATAAGTGTATTTCCATAGGTGCTCTGCATTTTAAAGTACTTATTTTCATAACTGGAGCAGTGCAAAATCTTCCTGTGATCTTTCAGATCTGCAACTTGCAAAGTCCCTGATAGCCATTGCACTGTTACAAATCTCCTTTGCAATTATAACGTTATCTGTGTGCACAGGGCATCCGAACTTTTGTCACAACTGCCTCTCAGTTTTGTAGAATGCCCATTAAATCAGAAATGTTCCACAGTTCTTCAGTTGTTACTTAGATGTTGGTTTGGGTTTTTTCCTCATAGTGCTAAATTAGTTGACTCTTAAAATATTGATTTAAGCCCTTAGGGTTGCACACTGATCTAAGCCACGCTTGTTGAAAACTGAATTATAGATAAGATTTCCCCCATGCCGGAAGAGAATAACTCAGATGTCAAAGAGAAGTTGGTGACCTATCCATTTTAAAATTGAAAAATTTACTTATTTTAATTTAATTATTCCTAGAATTGCATAATACTTAAGGCACTCTGAGTTGGACAAAGTTAAAAGCAAAAATATTTGAGCAGGCTGCTCTCTAAAGAATTCCAAATTACCTATCATCACAACTAGATGTAACTTCCTTGTGTAAGAAAACAAGTGACATAGTGCACTTGTGTACATGTTGAATTTATGCAGTATTAGAAACACAGAATTATTTAAAGTGATACAAAGTGAAGAATTCCATCCTTTGATGAGAAAATAATGTTAAAGATAAGGAAAATGGAAAGGAAAGCCACATAGGAAATGAAATTTGTGTATGAAGAAAGAAAGATCCACTGTTTCCCAAAAGAAATTACCAGTTATGCAAGGGCAAGAAATATTATTGAGTTTTGATCTATGAATTAGAATTTCAACCTATCTGAGATTGCCACAGACTGATAAGAGCAGTTCCTTGGTTCATGTTAGCTCCATGTCAGAGTCCTAAATATGAAGTAATTTATTTTGCATTTTGTAAAAAGTCCCCAACTGTGATTCTTTGGAGAGGTTTTATGTCAAGTTGCAAACACTGAGCATTAGATTGCATTGAGATAATCACTGCATAAGAAGGAATATGAAATTGAGGTAAATTTCTTTTATAAGTTTCCTTCTAGGCCAAATTTGCTGTATACTCTTCCTACCATTGAGCCATCCTTCTTCAAGAGTAAAAGAATAAGGGTGGTTGTTTTTATGCAAGAAAATATATACTGGCAGGGACATCTGGAATCTTGCTCTTTTTTTAAAATTTTTTTTAAACTCCATTTTAAGATATGAATAAATCTACTGCAATACAAAAAATCCTTGCAAGCAGGACAGAGAAGAGTGTAGTTCTGTCACTCTCAGCTTTTTCATGACCTCCAGGTTAAGACTACCAGTATGCTAACTTGCTAACTTCAACACAGTTAATACACTACATATATATATATATATATATGTATGTATGTATGTATGTATGTGTGTATGTATGTATGTATGTATGTATGTATTTTAAGTAGAATTTATATGAAATAAAGATAAATCTTAACTGCCTGGGATAAATGGGAGCTAGCAGCATAGCCAGCAACAGTCTGGGAAGCATTATGAGGGACTACAGAGCCCCAGCAGAAGTGGTAAAGGGCTCAAGGAGTCCTTTCATCAGTCCTCCAGGCCAAAGAGGTGGAGCATGGGAGGGATTCTCCTTTAGGAACTCCAGTAATAGGACGGGGAGTAATGTCCTTACAAACTGAAAGAGGAGAAATTTTGGCTTACATTAGAAAGAAATTCTTTATTGTCAGGCTGGTGAGATACAGGAGCAGGTTACCCGGGGAGGTCATGGGTGCTCCAACCCTGTCAGTGTTCAGGGCCAGGGTGGAGAAGGTCTTGAGTGACAGGGCTTAGAGGGAGGTGTCCCTGCCCATGGTTGGAGATGTTGGGATTAGATGATCTTTAAGGTCACTTCCAACCTTTAACTTTCTATGACTCCATAACTGGGTATGCAAATATGTGCGAATGGAAAATAATCTTGAATTTTTTTTTGAAAGAAATGTATGAAGCAATGACACTGGACAGCCCTCACACATAAATTTTATTTGCACCGTGTAACAATTCTTGTGTTTTATCCCATGTAAGAGGTATGCTAAAGCAAACTATTGAGACATGGCAAAGAAAGAGCTGAGATATCTTAGCACTTAGACCAATTAGCTATGCAGAGGATAACCTATCCTTTGAAGGACCATGCTGTCATATCTATATGTTATCTGTAACCCAACATTGACCAAGTAGTTCAGAGGGAAATGAGAATCTATGTTTTATTATCCAGTGTAGATTTTAATTACCCTATTGTATTTGCACATATTCCACTGGTGGACTAAGTGCAAAACTTTGAAGCATCAAACCACAATGCAAACATAAAAGGATTTATGCAAAGCTTTGAAAGAAGAGACTTAAAAGAAAGCATTTAGAAATATGAAGTGTATTATGTCTACATACATCATTGTGAATTTAGCAGATAGGTTTTTCTTCCTGCAAGAAAAAAAAAAAAAAAAGAAAAAAAGAAAAAAAGAAATTGAGTTATGGATAGCTAGGCAATAACATCTTTATCCTGTGGTTGTCATGATGAGGACAGCATTCTGTGTGGGTTTGTGCGTTTTTCCACTGATCTTTGATCACAGATTCATACTTCTGCTCATGGTTTTGGGTAAAGCAATAGTGTTATTTAACTAACTTGCTATATCATGTGTTGGACTTCTGGCCTAGAAATTAATGAGCATTTCTCAAAGGGAAATGCTCACAGACAGATCTGATAGGCTATTTTTTAAAACCATTTTAATAAATCAGAAAAATGAACCACTAACTGTGTTTTATCTATACAAAAAAAGCTTATAAACTTTTCTCATATACATTGGATTTATTATATTTCTCCAAAGCAATTTGAAAAGCACTGAATTATACTCTCTTTCAGGTTCCAAAAGAACTTTAGTAATAAAAGGAGAAAGTTGTTGCTGAAATTCGTTTTCTTATAGATTTATAGCAAAACTAAAAATTGCTTTGATGTCTTTTGCATTCCCTTGCCAATTTAAAAAAAAAATAGAAGAAAAAAAAGATAAAAGAACTTCTATTAAATTTAACAACACTCTTCTCCTCTCCCCCCACTTCAAACCTCATTTATCTTTTATGAGCCCTGGGCATCTTGCCATAAAAAAAACTGTGCATAATACTAGAGTTCTATAATAATGTGGTTTTCAATTTTTTTTTACCCTAACTACTCACTGTGGCACTGACCCTGCAATTTAAGAATTTGGGTTGGATGGGCCAAAACCTTAAACACTACAGCATGTAGTTCAATATTCAAAGCACTGAACTTGGGCAATTAAGGTACTAAATTTTGAGAGGGATTGCTAACTCCACTTGTTGCTAACAGCATTCCTTGCAGCTTAGCATTGCCTAAAAAATGGTCACTGGGATATACAGTTTTTCAGAAGTTGTGGGAAGAAAGATAAAATATTCATGTATATTAGAAAATGTTTATAAGCATGTTACACATCCTTGAATTTAATTGATTTTTATTTTTCTATTGATTTCCACCGAGTGATTTTCTGGAACAAAAATATTAACTTCTAATGAATCTGATTATATCTCAATGAATCTTATTTTTTCATTTTTCTGAAAATATGGACCTTTTTATCATTTAATCTTATCTTTTCTTCATTTAAAGGCACTCTATTGTCTTTGAAAAGTAGATCCAATGAAGACAAGGGCAAAACTATTGTTGATTTTTGATTAAGTTGAAGTAATATATTAAAGAGAGGTTTTTGTTCAGATTTTCTTTTAATATAGGCATCTGTAGTGAAATGACCTGCATTAGAGTATCTGCCCAGACCTCTTTTAAAAAAACTGGAGGAAAAGGCCATTTGGAGTGAATGAGTCTAATGTAAAGAAGGAAATTATTGCCAGGGAACTTTCCCTGAAATTGCCCTTTTTTTTCTTGTGACTATACCTGGAGTTAGGTTTCTATACCTGCAGCATAATGTTTAATCTTAGATGTTAAGAAATCCTCCCATATTGCTGGCTTCAGTCTAATACAAATGAGAGACTTTTGTCAATCTTTTCAAGTGAATTACAGTATAACTTGTTAAAACATTTGTAAACAACAAAAGAATCTGTATTCTAGACTGAAATACAAATGCAGGTTATAATTGCATGCATACTGCTCAAAAGTTATTCCTTTGCTCAAAGGCAAAGGAAGCAGGAGCAACATCTGAGAGCATTATTGATATTGTCTTGAGAATTTTGAGCTTTATATGTGACCAGGAACCCAATATTGAACTCCTGTATTCATCAACTGAAGTTATGCATCAGAGTTGGAAAATATGAAAAAAAAAAACCCAATATAATACAGAAGGAAAACTGATAAACATATCTCTTGAATATGTTGTATTTATAGTTTTGAAAGTACAATAAAGACAGTGGCTGGCAGGGTTAACCTCCATTACCTACTTCCTATTGAACAGGTGGATGGAGGGAAAATTCTAAACTCGAGATTGCAAACAGAGCAGAGTTTGGTGCTTAAGATCACAGAGATGGAGAAGATATAAGGGAACAAGGTTTTGAGAGGGAGTCAGACCTGTGTATACCTCTTAAAAACGTTTCTCTCTGAAAAAATTATCTTCTATGCTCCAATCTTTGAGCCTTGGTTTTCTGAGTCCATCCACGAACAAACACAATTAATGTGTTAATAGATGTAATGCAACTCAATTCCAATATCGACAGAAAGCGTACCTAGGAATTCTAAGGCATTTTTGTAGTACAAGGTCTTTTTGAATCTTTTTCATTATTTTATTTCCAGAGTTCCTAAGCTCTTTGTTTTAAAACTGTGGAAGTGAAGCCAATTAATCAAAGGTTGCAATGTAACATATAATGAAAGAGAAGCAAGATTTGATATCAATCTTATTTTCTCTGTCAAAGATAGTTGTAAGCAAAACAGGCACCCATCACTGAAAATATGACTTATTTCTTATAAATTATAAAAGAGACATGTCGTTCATGAGTTTCTGGCCTATTTTTCTTGGAAAGAAAGTCAATTCATTTTTCAACAACAGGAAACAAATGACTGAAAAAAAGAAGAAATTTGAGGCCAGGTTCTCAGACAAGTCTGTCAAAATGAAGTGTTGCTGATTTCTAGAGTGAGGAAAAATTCATACCATTATCCTCTGAGTTGAAACTACAAAACCCCCAGGTTTTTGGTTTGGTTAGGTGGGTTGTTTGTTTGTTTGTTTGTTTTAACAGAAGTCTTGTGGAATTTATTGGTGTTCTATGAGTTTAGGGTGGCTTATATCTGCATTGTAAAGTTTCAAGGCAATTTTACCTTTTTCATGGTGGGGAATTTCTTTCTGCCAGAGGGCTTTCTTTAAGATTACAGTCTCTGATGTGAATAGAAAATCTATTTTGGTCAGCCAGTTTGTCAAGGTAGAAAATTTATAAGAAGCTTCAACAATAAAAAAAGGGTAACGTTTGTCTTCACTACTGAGGAACATGTAAGTTTGTCAGGTAGTCGTCAGATTTATTGTAGGAAAGAATGGATTGGGAGAATGTCAGCTTTAGGATGTTTGGTGTATTTTCTATCCAAGATTACACACTGCAGTTTTTCAGTAAAATGATGTCATTCAAGGCTGAGATGTTTATTCAGTAGTAGCATACGTCCATGACTTCAAATGGTCCCACAGAGAACAGGCCTTTCAAACACAAACTGAAAAATGTCAAGCCTGAATTCGTAATAGAAAAAGATTTGTGTCTTTTGGTTTTTATCTACTTCATATGAGAATAAAACCCAAACCAAACCAAAGCACTTTTTCATTTCCTTTTCCTTTTCCCTATTTCCTATTCCATATGCCCTATTCACTATTCCCTTTTCCATTTCCCCTTCCCCCTTCTACTTCCTTTTCCTTTATGTGCTTGTATTGAGGACATCTTTTTAAAGAAATATCAAGTTCAGAGCACACCAGAAATTACTTGGATTATTATATCAATTGTTCTTGAGTTGGTCTAGTTTTCAGGTAACCTTCTTCATTTTATTCTCACTATGATATTGTATTTTTTATTTTCAGAACTGACTTTAAATTATTCATTTTCTGTGAAAATTGCATAGTGGTCATGAGGCTTCCAAATAAACATTTTCCAAATTATTTTCTGTATAAAGATTAAAACAATCAAAATATTCCAAATCCTGTGTATCATTTATAATTTTAAAGTTACCACTGCCTTTTTGTGTCTAAACTGTTGATTACTCCAGTATGTAGAATGCAATTAGATTTTCATTTTATTCATTTTATTCATTTGCAGTGTGGTTCATATAGTTGAGAAGGCTGGAAGTGTATTGCTGATTTCCACATTTCAGTTTGCACAAGGAAATTCTGATATAAAAATATAAAATCAATGCAAAAAGAGATCTGTAAGAGGACACTTCTATAATGAAGAATCACAATCTGGAATAACCTGTGCTTCCTGCCATGATCTATATGTCACTTTTAACAACTTGGCTCCATTTAGGAGAGTGTTAAAAGTGGTCTTATATACCTTATATCTCAGTTTGTCTTTTAAATAATGGGAAATATAACAGCCCTCAAAACACTGGGGTTGATTCATGAGGTAGATTTTCCTTTTTCTATAAACAAGAATAAAGAGGATGTGAATAAGCTTTAAATTACCTGAGGCAGAAGCAGATATTTCCATATTCATATATTTCCTCCTAATAAGTTTCTGCTTCGAATTAACCCAGCAGCTGGAATAAAACTTATTAGAACAAACTGTGGTCTCCCAGGAACCTTCGTGTTCTCAAGCCAATGGATTAATGTTACATAAATAGCTTGATATTCTTATTTAGTGAGTTTTTCCATATCAGTTTTCCATACATATCATCTCTGGTCTAGCCTCCCTTCAGGCTAAGCCCATTAATATATGCTGTATCTGGTTGTTGCTTGGATCCATTTTCATGCTTTGTATCTTTGTGCTGTATCAATGGAAAGAGAATTAGGCGAGATACAGAGCGTATATTCCCAAAAGGTATACAAGCAAAATGAACAAACATAACTTTCCAGCCTTACTGTAGTATTGCCAACATTAGGCAATCCACTGGAGAAAGAATATCCTTCTCTATTAAGGTAAACCTGATGAATCCCTTGGTTATCATTATTTGTTATTTTTCACTCTTGTACCGTGGATTTATTTTACATCCTATACACTTTTGTGCTATAAACAAGCAGCACTTCTCAGTTTCTCACTTCATTACTAATCTTATATTTTATAACTTCTTTGAATTTGTATTGGTTTATAAAATGCCTTTAGTCCATTTAATATTGATTACATTTGTTAGTTAGGAGAGATTGAGTGCAAGATGGCACCTGATATCTTTTCTGGCCCCTTTTTTTTGATGAATACTGAGTCAGCCTACAGTCAATGACAGTCATTGGGAACTAAGATATTTGACCATTATCTACATGGGAAAAGTGTAAATTAGAGCAGCAAACCCCAGATCTACTCCTCTGCTCCTGCAGCTATAAAACTTAGCCTGCCTTTTGAATAATGACTTTGATGTGGCTCTAGCATATTGCTTTCCTCTTACTTGATACAACTTTTCCTGTCCCAAAATATAAAAGACATGGAAAGAATCAGGAAAAAAAATGTGTTCAAGGCTCCCAGTGCTTATTTGGTAAATATTTTGTGACCCTTTCTAGAAAATATGATAGATATACTGTGTATAGATTTATATAAGGAAGGTTATTTTATGCAGGATGTCTTTTTTTGAATTGCAAGACCTGCCTGTGTTGTTACTTCCTCTGCCATTCATATGCACAAGTAGCATCACTGTAGTTGATAGCATATGAGTTAGAAATGATTAGTAACACTATACAAACTGTGTTTTTAACAGAATTCTTAATTACATAAAAAATTACAGCTAAACAGAACAGTGAGATTCCAAGCAGCCACTCCCTCTTCTGCAACTCACAAGCACAATAGAAGTCACCTACTACCCATCAGTGACCCCTGAGGACCTAAGCTTTCCTCAGGTTAGTGACAGAGGAATGATGCAAACAATCATGCAAGCTGCCATTCCAAAGTGCCAACCTTCCTCTAACTAAAAAGAGTGTTTTAATGAAACTGCTACCTGGGCTCAGAGCCGTGGGCTCAGAAGCTAGTCTGTATATCACAGAATAAGTATGGAAAAACAGACAAATTTATGTCTCTCACTGGGCTTTTCTGAACATGCTTGATCTGCAGGCTCCCCCTCAAAACTTTTGTTTGTCTCACTGATCACGTTTCAGTTTGCAGTACTTTAGTTTCATGCTAATGCAAGGACACAGAGGGTTGTCTTAGCACAGGTAACAAGACATATGTGATCACATTCCGCATGTGAGAGAACTTCTCTCAAGTCAGTAATTTTTTAATCCATCCATTAATTTGGCAAAAAGATTTTACAGTCTCTGTAACATTTCCTATAACTTTTATGGAAATAGGAAGCCAGATATGTGAAAGATTTATTAATGCCTTTACTAAGTGAGAATTCTTGCACAGATAAAATTATAAAAATCAAGCTTCATTGGCTCGTGGAACTACTTATTTTAAAATCTGTCTCTGAACCTCATAAGTATCTCCTTACACTTTGACAGATGGTTGGTGTTCTGCATGAAGATGTATCCTAGAGAAATGAAGCAATAACAACATTTTAATTTCAGTTTTTTCAGTTTTGTTGCTTGTTTTCATTCTCATAAACAAATGTTTTCCTCTTGTTCTTTCATAAACTGCCATGGGATAAAATAAAATAAATCTCTAAGAACAAAAAGAAAACAATAAACCTCTTAAGTGGCTATTTGGTTTTTGTTCAGACTCCTAACAGCTGCTTCATTCTTCTTCACTGGTTCCAGATTTAATAAGGCCATGTAAGACTTTAAGGAAACAGCAATTAAGAAATTCCCTCTTTTTTTTCTCATTTAATTTTTTTTTCAAGATTCTAATATAAAGTCATGTACTCCAGTTTTCCTTTGACTCTAATTCCTGAATTTCTAATTTCATGACTTATTTTTTAAGAATAGTGAAAGTAACAAAAAGATTTATTTTCCTTGAATAACAGCTCAATAACAGCATACTGATTAGACTCAAATTGACAAAATAAATCAATCTTTATTCTGGTGAAATATCAGACTTTTGTAAACCAAAACTAATGAGATAGATAAAAATCTGTTTTGATCTATCATGTGTTTCTCTATGAAAGCATAACTGAAACATTTGAGGAACTGTTACTATAAAAGTTTTCATATGTTATCTCTTTCTTCAATAGAACTAAATGACTCACTCATTTCTTAGTTAAGAACTTTGCATTCATTTTTGGGCTTTCCTTGTCTTTTACTTTATTAATTTAGCACTTAGGATGCCACTCGACCCAACAACTTTCAGTTTTGCATGCCCTAATCTTCCTTGGAGATCATATTGTTGTTGTCGAAGTTGATGTATTCTGGAGCTACACTTACTGAAGACTATCACAGAATCATGTAAGAACCTGAGTTGGAAGGGACACATTAGGATCACCATCAATGAGTATCATGAAACTCTCATCAGCTAGTGCTGATGTCCAGTTCCTTTTGTGTACTGGTGGATAGGGATAATTTTCTTCACAGTGTGAAGCTGCATTTTACATTTGTGCTGAAAAGAGCATTGATAACCCAGTGATGTTTTCATTCCTGCTGTACAGGGCTTACACAAAGACCTTCTTACTCCTTGCACCACCCTACCAGCAAGGAGGCTGGGAGTGAAAAAGAAGTGGGGAGGGGACACACCTGCATAGCTGACCCCATCTGATGAAAAACGTTTTCTGTACAATGTAGTGCAACAACATTGAAAGCTGGGGGAATGAGTGTAATGGTGTTTGTTTTCCCAAGTCATTGCCTATGTGGAGGCACTACTTTACTGGGGATGGCTGAACACCTGCCTACCCATGGGAAGTGGTGAATGATTTCCTTGATTAACTTTCTTTGCATGTACGGTTTTTGTTTTACCTATCAAACCTTCTTTATCTCAACTCAAGATTTTTTATACTTTTTCTGCCCCATTCCACAAGGGAAGTGAGTCAGGGGCTCAGACATTTGAATGCATTTGAGGTGCCTTTTTTTTTTTGTCCTAAGGTAAGTCGCGGTTGTGTGTGTCACTGTTTCTGGTAAGGTGGGGTGGTGTGTCAGGTGATCACTGAAACAGGAAAAGAATCTGTTTTATTTATGGACCTGGAAAGCTTTAGTCTTGTTTGCTTCTCTAGCAATTGACTTATTCCTGTCCTAATTACAACAACAACAATTCAGTATATTATCTAACACTTGAAAAAGCCTTTTGACAGTATCCGTGTCCTACTGCTAAATCTTTAATAACATTTATAATATCACCTGTCATCAGATAGAGTTCCAATGGTAATTTATCTCTACTCCTCCCCTTTGCTCTTTGCTGGAAACCAGCAGAAATGAGATACACAGTTACTGAAGAAAATCTGTAGTGCCCCAAAGATACATTCTCAATAGACTAAATTATCTTCAACTTGAAAATGAAATTAAACTCCAAATTGAATTTCAGACAGTAATGATAAAATTTTAAAGAGGAAATTTATAGTTGAAAATCTCCTTTTATTTTTAATGAAGTTTCGCAGGCTAGTCGTCTTATTTTTCCAACATTTGCAATGCTGATTTGACATCTCCAGTACTTGTTTTAGTGTTATATTTTCTTTATGAAAAGAAAATGTGTCATTCTTCACTTATATGCCTCATGGCAAAAACGAAAGCAAGTGAGAAAGACATTTGTATTTGGTAACAGATAACAGTATATAATCTTCTCAAAATCTTAGTCTGTTTACATGGATTCACTCCACACAGCCACCAAGATGAAACTGTGCTAATTTTTGCTCTGGTTAAAGCATCATTCAATTAATATAAAGTGAGAACAAGTTTTTGAGTGAAAATGTGATTAATCTTGTGAGAAAAAGGTATAGAAAATCACCTTCTGTCTTTGAACCTTCAATCAATTCTCATACACCTTAGGGGATGGATTGCTGGTTTTTTTGAACCACAGAACCATCAAGTCTGGGAGAGACCTTTGAGGTCGTCTAGTTCAATTGTCACCCCAGCACAACTTGAATCACCCCTCAACCATATCTCTAAGTGCCACATCCAGGTGCCTCTTAAATGCTTCCAGAGACAGTGACCACCACCTCCAGGGGCAGCTTATTTGAACGCCTAACCACTCTTTCAGTATTTTTTTTTTCCTAATATCTGATCTGATCTTCCCCTGGTGCAATTTAAGGTATTTCATCTCATCTTTTCACTGGAGACATGGCAGAAGAAAACCCCCACCTCACTACAATTTCTTTTCAGGAATTTCTCATTTCTTCAGAGAGCAACAATATCTCCCTTGAATCTCCTTTCCTCCAGACTAAACAATCACAGTTGCCTCAACCACTCCTCAGAAGATATATTTTCTAGAACATTCAACATATTTGTCACCCTTCTTTGGACATGCTAAATTTGAAATAACATCAAGATATAGGTTTGAAAGAAAGTGTAATTTAGTAAAAATGATTATATTAAATGAAATCTGTAAAATTAGGAAATACTAAGGTCAAGATCTTTGACACTAAAACGATTTGACTTCTCCTCTCAGCCCTGAAATGTTGCAGTACGGGCAATATATTTAGACCTATGTTGAGCTGAATTAATGACATTCTTGAAATACTGAAAGTGTCATGGATATTTCTTTGAATAGCAAAATTGGAAAAATCAAATCTATTTTTGCAAATCTATTCTCTGCCTTTTAAATAAAAAATAATGTCTTTATTTTATTTTGTTGATAGACATTATCAAGATGGCATTGACCTCATATATTCTTTAGAGTAAGTCTTTTCCAAAGAGTCAAGTCTACAAGGGTGGTAAATAGATATTTCATATTCAAATCCACTTGGCTGCTTTATTTTTATTTTCATCAAACCCCAGGAATACTTCATATAGAAATTCCTTCATTAATAAAATTTTGTATTGCAGAATGGCATCTTAGCATTTTTGACCATGGAAGTTGTCCTGTGTAGATGCAATGTTTCAATACATCAATCTTTGCTGCAGAACTCTTAGTTTCAGTAAAATCTAATATATATTTATAATGGTTGAATATTGGCTTTATGTTCCTCTTGTTAAAAAGGTGACTGTCATCTCCAAGTCTTTTAAGTTTAAAGCTAATCCTGGTTATGTGGGCAATTTCCCATTGTAATGGAAAACATTTCTCAAAGGGAAATTAGAGAACCATTAGCCTCTCTAAATATGACAATTTGTCTCTGATAAGCATCCAAAATGTTTTTTTAAATTACATTTTGTTATTAACTACATTTCTAGATGTATATGGGAGTTTACAAATTTTAAAAAAGATTCAATACAGGGTGTCATTCACCAAAGTTTTGTTCTGGAATGTTGTATTTACTTCAAGGTTGGGACTGTGTTCTGTAGACTATTAAAAAAAGTCTGTGACTAAAAGAAATGATGTTCGTTCCACTATATACCTAGTTTATGATGCTACTCTTAGGCAAACAATAAAATGAAAAGGAATTGCTTGTCAGGAATTGTCTTGCTGAAATGGTGGATATAAAACAGAAAATTAGTTTAGAATTTCTTCCAGAAAAAGTATTAACTTGGATATGTTCAATACTTCTATACTAGCTCAACTTACATATATTTCAAGAAATCCTTGGAAGTTTTTCACTTTCTGTCTCAGTCTAAACAGCAAGTGAAAAATATACAGATGAGAAATACATTTGATCTCTTCGTCTTTTATGTTAAACACCAGAGACAAATGGATTTTCTAAGAAAAAAATCAATAAAATATGCATACATTGTTACATATAAATTGTTTTACATTTACCCAGTGCTGTATAGAACTTTTCTGGAGGATGACACTTCTCTACTGCTACTACTATGCTATGATACTACTATTACTACTGCTATATTTTCCTTTGAGAGGTTTATTGCTCTGTAAAGGCCATATCTGTGCTAGACTGACTTATCTGAGGTGAGATGATCAGCAAAGGTGTAGTCTGTCCTCTTTCCATATCTGGAGAGATACCTGGGGAAATTATGCCCAGTGGAAATGTGTGCCCATGTGCACACCTCATCCCTTCATGGTGGAGGCAAAATTACCCACTCAGCATTGTCCATACAAGACTACTTTTTTTTTCCATTTATTATTTATTTTGCTTACTGGGTGCAGTGGTCTGATGGAAATAAATGATTGTTTCCATTTTCTATCAGTGGTAAATAAAAAATTAGCTTTTAGGACAATTTAGGTCCTCTGATCTGAGGACCTATCCCTCTTGGTAGCAACTTTCTCCTTAGTGCAGTCCAAAGTTCTCTCTGCCACGTTTCCATTTGATCCACAATGAGATGTTTGGTCTTCTAATCCCTGTGGTAGATAAAGCAGAGTGTGGCATGATAAACTTGCCTGAAGACAGGTGCCATTTGATGTTCTCTGGGACACCACGGGTAGCAGAAGGGGACAGGCAGCTGGGAAACAGAGCTTCTTGGAGGCCCTTGCACTTCAGCAGTGGCAGCTGGAGTCCAGGTAGGACATCCCCTGGACCCTTCGTGGACTAATGATGATCCATTTGTCAAACAAGAATTTTCTGAAATCAGGGTAGTTTTTTTCAATTAATCAAGGCTATGCTGCAATATCTGCCTTGAGATTAGCACAAGATGTTTTGCTATTTTGTGATTCTTTATAATCCTAACAATTTCCATCTCAAACCATTCCAAGAATTTTCCCCAAGATGGTCTAAATATGATTAATCAATACACACAATATTAAGAAAAAATTGTAATGAGTTTGGAATGAAAATTATATCCCCTCTGGTGCAAACCCAAGGACAGTCTTAAAAAAATCTTTTAGAGTTAGAACACTGTAAATAATGTTCCTTTACAGGAGACATGGCATAGTGTGTACAGATCCCCCTGTTCTTGTTTTGCCTTTGACGGAATGGTCTCAGCCTCATAAACCAGCTTTTCATTCTTAGCAGCAAAAATCTGTTCTGGGGCCAGCAAATGTTACACGAGTGACATTATTAGAACTCAGGCATACAAGCACAGTAACATTGTTAGGATCCTTTTTATCAGGAGTGGGATAAGATCATTCTAGCACTACTCATTCTTTATCTAGTGGTAAGGATTTTTTTATAATTGATGATACAAAATATAAACAACAGGTTTTTAGATCAGATCAGTGTGTTACTATGAGTAAAGAGCAGGTAATACTGGCTGAAATCTTTAGGCTTGTATTCTGAAAAAAGAAATAGTTTGGTACTTCCATTGCAGTTTCCAGTAGGTTTGGCATTTTTCATATGTGATATACCAGGTTTGACGTATAAGAGGTCCAATTCATTGTCGTCAAGGCTCTCAAAACTAGGAAGTTTAAGTATTTCAATGAACATCTGGTTTTAGGGCATTTCCTTTCTATAACTTAAAAAAATAACATCCCTTGTTTCAGAAGAAATAAAATGATGCTCATCTTAGGTCAAAATTATAGGTCCACTTGCACATGGTATGAAAATTTAAATAATGAAGAATATAATGAATAATGTTTTGGAATATTCAAATTTTAATAAATTATCTATTTAATTCCAAATGCAACACGTCTTATATTTGTATCCTCTAATCAGCCTCAGGGTTTTGAGTTGGCAAAGAAATTTCTCTTTTCATCTGTAGTCATGTGCTTTCTTGTTTTCTTTCATCCAACAGTTTTATTTATCCCCTTTTGGTCTTGTCTTTTATTTTTGTCTGCATACTCACACTTTCTGATCCCCTGCCTTGTATTTTATCTTCTCAGCTCTTATCCCAGCAGATTTCTTTTCAAAATGCATGCATAGCTCTGAGAAAATGGTTTGGGAAGGAGGATCCCTGGGGGAAGGCCTCAGGAAATGAAATAGTTCAGCTTAAACATAACAATGAGTTGATCACAGGATTGGGATGAATGCAGTTAAGTGTGCTGAGTTTTTATTGTTTGTTTCTTGAACAGTGCTAAATAATCCTGCTTCAAACACGCCTAAAATTTTTTTAAAAAATAATTAATTAAGCCATATCAGAAAGATAATTGAACTTTAGGTTTGTAAGTTCTGTATTTCACTCTGTAATACATATCTATATACTGGTGGTTTGGGCAATATTTCAACCAACTTTTCAACCCCTAAAACTCTAGTCCTAAGGTATTAAAGAAGCACACATTAACAGAGAGGTTATGGATGACAGCTGGGTTGGCTGATGATGGCTGAAGAAAAACCAGTTTTTCTGGGTTGAAAGATTATTCCTGAAGGGCTCACACCAGTGAGATAGCAAAATCAAATAGTGGCTGTGCCTTTAGCTGGTGGCATTTCAATGTGCATGACTATGAAATCTGCATACACAAGTTCATGGTTCTTTTTCACTGCACTTTTTTACTCACTCTGTATACAAAATACAAATGGCATTTTGCTTTTCTGGAACCACACCAAATAATTTCCAATTGCTGTGTTTAGTCACTTTTTGGTATAAGAGGCAGTCTAAATGAAACAATGGCACGATTTTATGCAAATTATGCTGACTCATCTGCATTAATTCTTAGAAATTGTTAAGATTTTAAAAATACATTATTTATTTACCAGTCACCTGTAATATATTGCTTCAAAGCAGAATTTATTTTCCAGAATCTAATATATAAAAATGAGTTTTTTACATTACATACTGTTTTATGCTAGACTGTTTTATGAGAACCAAGTTTTGAACCACTATAGAGCCACTAACATCCAGATTCTGCAGTATGACTTCAGAGATTTGGATAACGCAGGTTTTTTAGCCTTTAGCTAACTCTTTATGGCATAGGCTATAAATTAGGAAGATTTTTAATTTTAGTAGCTTCATATTACAGTCTATCAGGACAATGTAAAAACAAGAGCTATTTCCATTAACATAATAATGAAATTTTTTTTTCCAAAGATAGTGAATGAAATAACAAACTAATTAGATTTTATGCTATGATAATACTTGATGGTCAACATTAGTCAAAGGAGATAGCAAAATCTTTCATTTAATGCAGCCAATATTCTGGTTTATATTGGACAAGGAAAAAGAAGTTCGCATAACCCGCTGTGAGAGTAGTGCTATTCAGAATTAAATCATTTGCATCTAACCTTTCCCCTTCCATTACACAGAACAGAAAAGGAAAAAATTTAGTTTTCAACATAGCATGATATTTGTCATTTAATTCAGTGGTCATGTACATGATTTATAGAGATAGAACATTCACATAGAGATAGTACATTCACATATATCATCCATGTTTTGGATGGATCATAAAATAGTATCAAAAAACACATAACCATCCATAATTACAATTAGGGAAGAAGTGCAAATTTTTTTTAATATAATATTACAAACATACTAGTTTGTTCATGGCCCTTCTTCAAAAGCTACTGAGGCCAGTGAGGCCATTGGCACTGGTTTAAAAGAATTTAAATTCTAGCCACTTTTGCTCAGACTGTCAGATCTAGTCCAATAGTAAGAGCTTGTAACTAGAGAATACTAATATTCTTGCATCTTTATATAAACCACTATAAAAGCAGTATTAAATTTTTTCCTAAGACCTACTGTTCTTCTGTATTCATGAAAGCCAGGTTGATTAATTCTGTCCTGTAACATCTCAAATGCATCTCTGGAAATGATGAAGAGCATATCTTATTTCTTTCTATAAAGTATGTATAAGTATTTCTAGTATAATTTCATCTTTTCTACTTTTCTATTTCTTCTCTTACCTGTATCTTTCTTCCCCTCAATGTATCTATCACCTTTAATACTCCTCTGTTTCTCATGTGCTTACCACAACTCATTTACAGATGCAGATTTTCCTTCCTGCCTGCAAAATTATTGCACCATTTATTTTTCAATTAAAGTACTCTCAGATAATTCCTGTATTTTCAGATAAATTCCATTTTAACATAATAAAAGTAATGTATAAAGGTTCACTTTATTCTATGAAGAATGAAAAAAATTGCTTTATTTATATAAGGTAACAAGGAGAAGTTGAAAAGGAAACATTCTTTTAACAGCAATGTCTCTGATTATGTAGCAGTAGAAAGAAAAGATAATTGAAATTTACTCACTCATATAGAGACTAAATTACTGTTTTCATCATATCTCTTTGCACAGTATTTAAAGTATAAGCGGAAAGAGCTTTTGACGAATTGCAAGTAACTCAGCAAATATATTAATAGTAATTTATGTGAATTGCGTGTAATATAATTTATGCCAAGATTGCTGAAATTTTATCAGATCATCACTCTCTGAAAGTACAGAATCAGATATTGACCTCCTCAAGTTAAAAACTTTAAATACAGCTTATCTAGCATTTTTCTTTCTCATTATAAATTAAGCAGCTGCATTAAGTGCTTACCAAAGATTCATAATACATTGCTCTTCTACTTTATTCGTCTCTTGAGTAGAAATGATTCCAAAACACAGCTTTAGATGTAAACAGTCTCACACTATTTGTAATTCTGTTGTGTAAACAAACTTTCACCTACATAAACAGATAAAAACCGGCACCAAATACTCTCATCTTGTAGGGGATTGAACACTGTGAATTTTAATTTAAGTGTCATACCTTCAGTATGTGACCTGTTGTAGGTTAATTGACTGAATTACATAAGTATTTTTCTGTTTGTGCTCTTCATATGATTATCTAAGACTTCCTTAGCAGAGTCAATACATACACAGAGAAAAGTATCACAGCTACAGAACAAATGCTTTATGTATGTAATGTCCCATTTAATCTAATATCTAAAAGATGACAGAAAATTTTGAAAGCTTCTTAATACAAAATAAAAGGCAATCCAAATATTTATCTGGAAAAAAAAATCTTCATGATTTTTACCCTTTTTCTTGTAAAATTAATACTGCCCCATTGTATACCCCTTTGAACACTATAACACTATGCTTCAATAATAATATATTAAGTTTGGAATTTCATAGTTTTTACACTATGGGAAATAAGGAATAATCATTCCTATTCATTTTATCCATGACTTTTTGTGATTCCACAGACCTCTATCATGTGCACCCTTTTATTTATGTTATTATTTATTTATCGTTCTATATTTCCAAAACAGATGAGAACCAAAGTTTGAGTCCTTTCTTGCTCAGAAGCCACTCCACAGTTCTGATAATCTTCATTGTCCCACACAGACTGTAACTGGTGATTTTTCCCACACCTCAGGTGAACAGTTCCACCTTTATACCCTGTGGGAATGCCAGCACATTGCTTTGCAGCTTCTCTAAGACTGTGGCCTTGGTAACACAATTCCCTCTTGCTGTGGATTGCTTGTTGGATAGGTCTGTACTTGCTGTCATGTGTTTTTGGCACCAGAATGTGAAAGATCATAATTTGGGAGACAGAAAAGAAAAAATAGTAGAGGTACTCTCTCAGCATTGGAATTGCTTCCACCTTATCTTTTTTTTTTTTTTTTTTTTTTTCAGTTATGTTTAGAAAAATAGGGTTTGCAATTATATTTGTCATCTATTTTCCCAGAGGTATGGTATGAGATGTACTCTTTAATTCAGGTCAGTGCAGATTTAGGTTGGATTGATGAGAAGAAATTGTCAATTAAAGTACGCAGATTCCACCAGGAACAAAAACGAGGTATTTTGAGGACAAAAAATGTACTTTTCAAAGAGAGATGCCTGCAATCTCAAAAGACTTTTCATTGAATTTTCTTCTGCAATCATCCATGATTTCCACTTCCCCACCCCAGAGCAGCAACTGAACTAATATAATAAACTTCTAAATTCTGGGGTGAAAAATTATTTCACTTTGAAATGTAGTCACATTACAAAATTAAACCAAACTAACAGCCACAAGGTATAGCGAGACTATGATTCTTAAACACAAGAAGTTGTTACGACTCCAGTAAAGTTCCAAACAAAGATTTTCTCTCCTTTTTGATCAAATGTGAGCTCTTCTACAAAGTCTGTACTGACTAGAGTAGTGCAATGCTTTGTAGGAATAAAATTACATACCATGTGAGTCAGGATTATCTCATTAGGGATCAAAGTCACGACTCAATACAGCAGATAACATTGAAATATCTCTCACTTAGAACGTGTGCTGCCAGTATCTTGAAAACAATTTCTATCAACTACACCTCTTCAAAAAAAGAACTAACACCCAGTTTGGATGAATAAACAGATTTTTCTGAATGGAATCCAGTGTTCTTTCCTGAAAGAAAATATGAAAGCCTGAAGCAGATGAAGTTAAACAATCAGTTGGTTGTAGCTGTAGTTTTAACTATAGACATGTCATGGACACATATTTCATTTTTATTTGTGGGGGTATGGATATTTTTCAATATTTTCAATCAAATTGCTGTCTTTCTTGAAAGATCTGGATTGCATATTGGAAAGAAAATTCAACGAAAAGTCTTTTGATATTGCAATAATTTTATAATAAATTTATAAAGTGTGTTAATTTATTGAACTCAAATGGCTTTAATTGATGTTATCACCTTCCCTTAGTTGCATTATTAACCTTTTTGAAGCTCTAATATTTTATCTGTCTTAAACTTTTAATATTATATGCAGATTTTTTTACACAGTTGAAGTGCAAGCTTTCATTTGATTGATTGAATGAAGAAGCATTTTCATAAAAGATTGGACTTTTGTTGTTGAAAACTGCCCTTGAAAAATTCTTAAATAAAATCATTCAAAAAGTTAAACTCTCTCATTTGAAGTGCAGTGGCATCAATTAGAAGGACCATTTCAATCCTTCACTGCTGTAACAAATGTTTATTGTGCTCTTTGGAAAATAATTCTAGGAAAATGAAACAGGTTTCCTTGAACAAAATATAACTTTTTGAAGACAAGATCCTGGTGTTTTTTGACTTTCTACTTACAGTCTTTGTATCTTGGAATAAAAATATTTGGGATTTTATGATTTAGAGGCCTTTAGAAAAAGTATTACCTCTGATGTTTCTACATAATAATGTATGTATTAAACTATAACATGTCTTACTGTATTATGTTTGCTTTAGCTCTATCTTAACCTTTTAATTTTTGGCTCTCGCACATCTGGCTTATGGTAGAATTTTCAAGATCTTTATACCAAGTTCTGCATCACTATCCACTTACCACAGAAATTAAATACAATTGCTATTGTTGATGATGATCTTTGTGCAGTTGACCACAACTTCTGGAAAGTTGTTTAAATATTTTCGAGATCATGTCTACAATTGTGAAAGCTTATGTTTCTATGATATCTTTTCATGGAACATATATTCTGAATTTATGAGTTTTTCAGTCACTTTGAAATACAGGGATCACATTCTGCCATGAAACCAAGTTATTAATTAAGTGATTGCCATTCTCTATGCTTAACAATCTGTCCTCAGCCCATTCAGGTATCACAGAGAAGTTCTCGTCTGGGAAGAGAGAACATATATTACTGTTTGCATTAGGACTCTTCTGTTTGTTCTTTCTTCTATGAATATTGTAAATATCTTTGCCTCCAACATTTTCTGTGTTATTTTGAAGAACAGGAACAGCTCGTGATGACAGTAGCAAGCTCTATATCACTCAAATTTGTTTCCAAATGCCTTTTACAAAAACAAGATAGGCATTTTTAGACAGCCTGACACAGCTGTGAGCACGAAATTGCCATAAAAGAGCAGTCTGGTAGAAAAATTTCAGCTAAGACAGTTAGTTTCCTCTTGCCTGTGTTTAAAACTCACTACCTTGAAATTCACAAAGTTTTTCATTCTCCACCCACAGGTAGTGTAATAGGCTGTGGGCACTTTTGACAAAGTATTTGTGCTTTTTGCTCTGGTGATTTGGTTCAAGGACCTAAAATTCAAGGTAGTTACAGCCCAGGGTGAGTAAGGGCTCCCTGGAAGAAGACTCAAAGTAAAAAGAAAACACAAGGTTTCCAAGGCTGTTCAGACTGGCACAGTACAGTGGTGTCAGAAGAGCTTTTTCTAGTCATCATGCATTGATCTTTTATGGATGACATTATAAGGTCTGTTATCTGAGGAGAAAACAAAAGTTAATCTTGAATCTTCCCCTTACATTGTTGGGTGCTCTGTTGTTCTTAATACTTTGTTTCTTCATGGATAAAATATCATCAAAATAATTGTCTGGCTTCAGATAGATTCTATGAACAAGAACTTCACTCAGCATTTGCCTCCTGGCTGTCCACCCTTTTCCAGGATGTTGCAGTGAATTTCAGTGAAATGCTCCTCATTTTCAGCCTGTTCCTTCTCTCCCTAATCATGATCCAAAAATTTATGTATGGTTTAAAGAACAAACATCAATGTTCTGCCTTGCAGCTGGAGTTCTATATTCTGTATATTGACGGCAAACAGAAAAGTTGCTGGTTGGGGGACTCAGTTTCAAATATTTCTGTGAAGGCAAATAAACTAAATCTGCAGTGCATAATTTAGTCCTTGTACTCGCACTCTCTAGAATCTAAAAAGCTGCTCTCATAAATTACCTATGGATTTTCTTATGAATTCTCTTGGCTAGCACCTGCTAGGAAAAAATATACTGTGTCAGCCCTGCTAGGCTGAGTGAAGTGAAAGAGATGCAGCTCCATGTCCCAGGTCCCATCAGCAGTGAAGTTGAGCGTGTAGTCTCAGTAAACATGTGCACACAGGGAACATACACACACAAATATCCCTGGTCATGCATATGGATTGATAGAGACAGACAAGACACACAGAGCACTCACACGCACAGAGCCAGAACCAATGGCCCCAACTTGCCACCCCATCCGGCTAAGCAAGGTTATAAATACACACATGTACAGCATGGATCATTCCAGCAGCCAGGCTCAGACACTTGATCTGTTCAACCAGGATCCCAAACACTCCATTTGTGGTCAAATGGAGGCGTACAAGACTCAACCTGACCAGTTGTTGCTACAGACTCAGACTCACATGCACAGTCCCCAAACTGGCTGGGGCTCCTTTGATCTCCAGTAGTCAAGTCCCCCATAGTCTCACCCTTAGAGACACATGATCTCATCAACCTTGGCTCCTTAGTCACTTTAACCACCACTTCCCAGGAAGTCTGACTTGATCTTCACTAGTGCTCACAGGTAAATTTCTCATATGATCCAGCTGTTGGCAGCCAGGCCTCTGAACCTTGGTCCCAGTCCTGTGGGTGGCACTGAGTTTCACTGGGGTCTTGCCAGCCACCACCACCCAGACACATGAATCCCTGTCTGACTGTACTTGCTGCCACCCAGACCTCTGCACAGATAGACAGTAGAGAGAGTAACTCTTTCCTTGCCCTGGAAAGAGCTAGAGAATTTAGTATGAAGATAAGATAAATTCCATGCCAGACAGTTGTACCAATCAGACAACTTATTTACACAATGGTCACTTTGATTTTCTTAATCCTATTTCCTCTCGTATCACCAAAACCCATCCCTTTCCCTGCTTTTGGTCATTCACCTAAATATTTCATAGGAAGTCTTGTGAAATACCCAAATACTCTTCCCCTGTTTTCTGACTGGTCAACAGACCATATATATTGGTGCCTGGAGTTGTTCCTGCCCAGATTCAGGACTTCATGCTTCTCTTTGTGGAAGTGCAGACAGTTCCTTTTGGCCATTCTTTAATCTGCTCCCAGTTCTCTGCTTCAGACATAAATTCCCAAAACTCACTCTTTTAATGGGAGTTTTATAGCCTACTATGTATTATTGTTGTGAATAAAGATCAGGAGTATATCAGCCTGAAATGTCTTGGCACAGGGCAGAGTTTGAAAATGTGAGTAGGAACAATATGGTGCCAGGCCAATAAGAACAAGAGAGAGCAATTTTTGAGTCAAGCTTGTTCAGTCACATCCATAAGATCTATGGAGTCTCATATAGAGATCAAGCTAAATCCTCCCTCCCCATCCTTCAATGCTTCCTGACTTGTCTAGGAATTACAGTTAGAGTATACATGCATGAGTTTAGAACTATGGGGGAGGTATATAGATAGTAATGCCATTGTAGCATCAGACACTTAGGCACAGTGGCATATGTGGAGTTTAGGTCATTACCAAATAAGAGGACATGAATAGGGAAGGACTTTCAGGATTGTAGGTACAGAATCACAAAATGGTTAAAGTCTGAAGGGACCACTGTCCATGTTCAAGCCAGGTGGTCCCAGAGCACATTGAACAGAATTCCATGCAGGCTGCTCTTGAATGCTTCCAGTGAGGGAGACTCCACACTCTCTCTTGGCAATCTGTTCCAGTGCTCAGTCACCTGCATAATAAAGTTCTTCCTCAGATTCAGGTGGATGTTCCTGTGCATCAGTATCTATCTGCCTGTTGCCTCTTGTACATAGGAACACAAACATAAAACCAATAAAATAAGAAGGAATAATAAAATGTAGGAATACAAAAAAAATCAATCAAACAAAAAACCTCCAACAAAACAACAAATCAAACAACAAAAACAACAAAAAGAGAAAACAAACCTTAAAGAGAATGTACAATGAGATTAAAAAGAAATAAGGTTACCTAAATGCTTCATGTAACTATTAATCACCAAAATCCATGACAGTAAAGTATGATTTCCAGAAGAATATTCTGGGTGACTGAAAAAAGTTTTAAAACTGAATTTAGGCACCTTGATCCTTAAGGTTTTTACTGCAGGAGAACTAATCAGAAGTGTAAGTAATGTATTACATAATAAAATTAATGTAATAATTGACACTGTTAACATCACATTGATTACAAATTGTGATGATATTCCAGAAGTGCATTTCATCGATGAAAAAAGTGGCAGCAGCATAGAACATAAACCTCTTTAGGTTAATTTTTCTTTAAATGTGAGCTTCCCCTCCAGGAGCTGCAAACAAGCATTGATGCGATACTGTATCATTATATTTGCAGAACAAGTTATTCTATCTGGAAGTCAATTGCTCTGAGTGTTTATTTTCAGATCTTTACAAAGGAACAAGAAGGAAAAAAAGGTAAGACTTTGCTATAGCAACATGAAGAAAAAATAGCTCTTTTTTAGCACAAACATTCTGGATAACACCAAAAATGTGAATGTTTGAGTGTCATGCTAGAGGTTCTAATTTTTGACCAGTAAGACATTGAATTCCTGGCTGTGAGGTTTCAGTGAAAGAACTCTAAGGACTTGATTTGAAACCTGACTTATCTCTCTTTTTCTCTAGCTTTTTTCAGAAGTATAATCTGTGTAAGCTGCAAGAGTACCTTTCAGATTTGCAGCAGCCATCCTGGTACTGATGTCAACACCCATTATTATAGAGGAGAACCCTTTATACTGAAGGTTCCCAGAGAGTCAACCAGATTTCTATGATATGACTGATCTATTAGGGTGTAATGTCCCTTGGGTCTGATCTGATAACTTTCACATGTCATATGCTTTTGGCAGGAACAAAGAATTTAGTTATCTCTGCTTCTTCATTAAAATTGTTATTATCTACATTCACAGTGCTAGATTTATCCAACCCTTTTGTAAATAAATATAGATGTATAAAAAGAAGAAATAAAAGATCAGCATAACGTTATACATAGGTAAAACCATACTGCTAAAAATGTTGAATGCAGATAGATTAAAAAAACAATGTAAACATGTAAACATTCTTCTCTGAATATGGCATCCAGTTGTGTGGGTCTGGCCTTTTTCCTGTTGATGGTTCAGGACATGTCACTTTACAAGCAGACATAGATCAGACCTTACATTCCACTTGAGCTATAATTCTTTCTACCTTGGTGACAAGCACCAGATTTTCTGAGGAGATCCTAGAGCAGACTACCCACAGTTCCTTTCTATTTCCAGACACAGAGTACTTGGTTTTTACTCTCAAACAGAAGAATCTGTTACTTGGTCATCCCAATATCTGGGTTTTCCACAGCTTTGAGAAGACTTGAGGTCTCTGTATAGCTCACTGATCTGTCCTAAAAGATGCCAAGCTGCAGCTTGGGTCTTGGCCAGTAATGAGACATTCATGCATGAAGGCAGTTTAAAGCACAGTCATTACTGGAAAACGTGTGACTATAAGCCGAGTTTTGCAAAAACCAAAAATAAAACTAAAGGAACATAAATTTTCCTGTGAGCAATTATAATTGGAGTAGCTAAAAGCATTATAGGTAAGTTCAAAATTATGAATCTCTGTAACACTCTTCCTTCTAAGTTATATCTCAAGTTCTGTAATTCAGAAGTGAAGTAGAAAATATTTGTGCCATTCTTTGTAAAAAAGACAAAAAAATCATGAGAAAATTCTGGAGAGTACCTAAAACTGCTAATCCCTGAAGATCAAAGGGAAATAAATGTACATCTCTATATTTTTGCTTTATTTAAGCTGTGCTAAAAGCAGTATATTTGCAGAAATACATATAGTAAAATGAGATGCCTAACTGGCTTTTGAAAAATTTTGTGTCCATTCTGTTAACATATTCTGGAGCAAAGACTTTAAATAAAAAGATCATTGTTATTGATGTTTTTATTATTATTATAGAATTATCTTGTCAAGAAGTTATTTTAATTGTAGCCAGCAGGAGAAAAAAGTGTATTTCGATATAACTTAATATTCTAGATCCAGGGTGGTTAAAGCTGATCAAGTTGAAAACAAAGAATCTTGTATCAGTTGAAACTTTCTTGATTTTATATTTAAATTTCCTGCACAGACTCAGGTACAGTATCATTTCCTGTGTTCGTAATAATAGACCATGACAGATTTCACATGTATAGGATGATCTAATCTAACTTTTAGATTTCTGTTCTTGAACTAACACTTAAAGGCACTTAACAAAAAAAAAAAATTTAATGTCCTTAGCATGTTGTACATTGCACTGACACAAAGTAATGAGTCAGTGTTGAACAATTAAAAACTCATGTGTTTGATGCTGCAAAATGCCTACGAATAAATAAATAAACAAATATATAATGTATAAATAAGGTAAATAAGAATAACTAAATTGCAGTGCCAAGCAAAAGGCTTAAACTACAGCTGGTCTAGAATCCAAACCCTGGCACTCTTGTATTCCTATATTATATATAAGGAATATGTATCCCTATATTATATATACCCACAGAGAGTTTAGTATATATGATAATGTATACATGTATAGATACCTATATATATACACATACAGAGTTTATATATACTAAAACCTCTCTCTCATCATCTTTCACTTACAGATGTTGGCATTTCAGTGCATATCTAAAGTAGCACAAATGTCATTATTAATTGATTAAGAAGTTTCAAAAACTAAACTTGAAAAAATTTCTGTAAAGCTAGGCATAATTTTATTATATCTATTTTCTTCAGGTAAATATGCAGGTTACAAAGTCGTAGTGGTTTTTTTTTATTCTAAAATACCAGTATAGAATGTGCAGTATAATAATCATTTTGGTTGTGCTTTGAGAGTTCAGCATGACCTTATGGGTCACTGAATTCATTTTACTAACTCATCACAAACTACAATGACAGCAAAGTCACCTACTGTGCCACCTTCGTCTAAAGTAAATAGCATGGAGAATTTAAACAAGTGTTTCTGCTTCATGCAATGCATCAGAAAACCAAATTATTGGACTTTTTGTGAGTTTTGAGAGTGTCTTTGCAATTCAACATTTGTATAAATTTAAACCATTATCGTATATGATTACTACTATATATGTAGCTAAGAAGATGATATATTTATCTTGTTACCTAAAATTAGGTGGTTCATAAGACAACATTTCTTCATGTCTCTCCATGTTTAGGGATTTCAGCAAACTGTTCATTGAGAAATAAATGTGAACACATAGAAAGAGAATAGCAGAAAAAGAAAGGTGTCTCTTTCTTCAGCAAGACTCTTTTTTTTTTTTTTGTCTAAATGCATTTAAAAAAATCTTGTTCAGATTATATTTTCTTTTGAACTCTGTGAAAGCTTACATTTACAGAAAATAAAAATAAGAGTAATACAACTGACTATAATAAGTCACAGCATGTCAACACATGCAGCTACATCTTTGCAAATCACTCAACTTCTACTCTCTAATCCTTTATGTCTAAAGGCAGAGGTTCAGTTTGAAGGGGTAGATCATATAGCTCTTCTCAGTAAACACAAATGCTGGTTTCAAACCAATAGCTAGCCCAGTGTGTCTTTGTCTTTACCTTTGCTTTGTGAATATTGAATGAAGACACTAAAAATTTTCAGTATTTAGGACACTTCATCTTTTGGATGCCCTAGATAAGCTTTTCCAAAGGATCGTAGCTTTAGGCTCTTACTAATCTACCTTAAATTCCTTATATTCAGAATTTAAAAGAATTTACTCCAAAATTAAGACTTTCAATTCTTTCTTTTCCAATGTGTTCATTTGCACTTTACAGACACAGACTGCTGGAAGGGATGCTGTCTTATCAGACAGGCACAACTTTTTTTTTCTTATTCATCAATGCTGCATTTCCTTTAAGTAAGAAAAGATAACAGCAATGAGCACTAATTTTTTGTGTGCCTCTGGGGCTGCATTGGACTGCTGAAAACAAGAGATAGGATCACTGGCTTCACTGAGCAACTACATTTACTTTAGATATATATGTAAGAGACTCAGGAGAGAGGAAACTATTTACATTCTGGCATCTTAATGTATTTCCATCATTTTTTTTCTCCTTTTTTGTCCTTGCTTCTCTAATTATATCTTTTCCTCCTGTTAAAACCTGCAGGATATATAACAGCTTCAGTGGCATGCCTAATCCATGTTTATACAGTAATGACGGGACTATAGCAATGTCTTTGAGGTGAGTGGACTTTTTGTCTGTACATTGAAAGACCACATCAGAGGGGAATTTACCTCATATACTTTGCCTGGCAACAGTCTCTAATTAATGTCCCCTTCACCTCTCACCCCCAACCTAAAACTCTCTCAAATATACATCTCCATGCATGAATGCTTTCACAGGGCTTTTGGTTTCACTCAACTCTATTGAGAAGTTAGCTATCACAGAATCATTTAATAGTCCTTTTATGTGCCATTCTTTCCACCTTCTAATTTATGGTTCTTTTTTATGCATGTCTACATTCTTGTAACTATCCTTTGGAGATAGCTTCTTGCCTTGAATTAAGAGTTTTTGTATTGTTCTTTTCTCTCTCTTTCTGTGTATGTGTGTGGGAAGTAAGAGAATTCATGTGCCTTTATCAAGGACATCCAACATAAACTGAAAATATAACTTACCAGTTGTATTTTTTCCTCACACACTTAACAACCATCTTAGTCAGCAGTAGTCTGTAAGTACTTAGTGTTCAGAATGTACCCTTTTCTATGCTAGTTTAGAACAAACATCTAATTTATAATTCTATTATATCACAACTTTTTTTTTTTTTTTTTTTTTTTTTTTTTTTTTTTTTTTTCCCAGTTACATGAGAATGTTTAACCCTTTTTAACCCTTTTATTCCAATTGCATTATTTCTAAAATTTGACAGACTTGGTTGTTTTTCACTTTTGTACATATACTACACTATAAGAACGTTTATGTTTTCTCTCACTCTCCAAGCCTTTCTCCTTTTTCAAAATCCTGTAGCCACAAAACAGATGCTGGTTGTCCACATTAATTTAGGTTTTGAGGGAAATTTTTCTTTTGCTTTCTTCTGACAGCGTTGGGCTACTGGAAGACTGGTTCTTAATTTATTTGCACACATTAAAAG
This sequence comes from Sitta carolinensis, assembly GCA_032173965.1. Lineage (NCBI taxonomy): Eukaryota > Metazoa > Chordata > Aves > Passeriformes > Sittidae > Sitta > Sitta carolinensis. The sequence continues at coordinate 16,314,813 of JAVUNC010000006.1, read as the reverse complement.
AAGGTGCTTTCAGGTGAAAGTTTTAAATATTATTTGTAGCAGAGTCGACACTGAATTCACATAATGAGAACAGAAATAGAGAAGTAATATCCTTTTTGAGAATAACAAGTAGTAAAAGAATAATTCTGCAACATTTGATGTTTTAATGATTAGATATGTCATGGAATAGTGACTAGTACTGGGGTTCACCAGCTGCTTAATGTTTGTCTTGAAACCACTTATTTTTACTGTGGTTAAACAAATAAAATTATTTATTTATTACTGGAGACTGCTAGAAAGCAAAATTCAACTAAGGAAGGCTTAATCAGTTTCTGTAGTAAAATAATCTACATTATCTATAATTATAGGGAGGTCTTTTGGAATTAGAAAAATATTAGAATTCTACTGTGATTTGACTTAATACATAGTTATAGCAAAATAATTCTGAAAATCTGTGAACACAAGAGGCATTTGCAGTTGTAAGGACATTCTATATCTTTCCACAAATAATGTAAGTGTTCAGATCCCAGTTTCTGTCCACAAGCCAAAGCTTACTTCTGAATAAATATATATATATATATATTTTCCAAACCGTGAGAGTATTACATCTTCAGCATATTTTATCAACTCAGTTTATAAATTTTCTGTGTTTTAAAATTTTATTTATGTTGGAACAAAATGAAACTGAGAGAACGCAACAGCAGCATCACTCTCTTGAACACCAAGAACAGAAATTCACAGCTTTCACTTGATGAGAAAGCTAAACTCTAAGAGATTAGGTACTTAATTACCTAAACCAGGGCGAGTGGGCAGGTGCAGAAATGCCAATCCAGTTCCAAAGACACTGGACAGTAAAAAAGTCGGACAAGGATCTAGCCTAAGTCTCATTAAAGCTTCAGAGGCAGCTTAGGTAGAAACCTCTAGATTGCAATTTTCAACATTTGTCCCCAGTCCTTTACTGGACCTTGACATTAGTAATTTTTAAAAAAAGTTTCTTCTAGTGATAAAAATAATATTGTATAAATTGCCCACATATTCTGCATTTATTTCAATTTTGGTCTCTTTAAGAATAGTCGAACATTTCACATTTGGAAAGATGGGTGTAGGTAATATTTTTATACTGAATATACGTGATCTTATGATCTATCCTGTTGTTTTTACAGGAAGTTTGAAATTGGATTTTTTTTCTATTTTTTTTTCCAAATCAGTATAATTCTATGAGATGCATACGAAATCATTAAAATCCTAGATGAGCCCTAGACAGCTCTCATACCTGATATCTTTTCAGATATCTTGTACCCTGCATGCATTTACAAATTAAAGAACAGGTTATAGAATAAGGTTTTTTTACCTTCATGCATGTTATACTAGACATGGATGATTTCAGTAAATCAAATGAAATGTTCATGGCAGCATGCATCTCAGCCCATCCAGCATAGATATTGTGGCAAATCAGCAGCTCTTTTACCTCTTCTGACTTTTTCCACGTGTTCCTTTCATTTCACTGATTTTATTCTGAGAATATAAAAGACTTGTGTATTTTTAACCGCCTCTATACACCATCAAAATAAGATGAAGTGATGAGAATGTATTTTTCCCATAAAATTTGGCACAGGTTTATTGTGGTCTCTCTTCATATGATAGACATTCTACTTAAAAAATATTTATTTCCCCACAATTGTAAACTATTACCTTTCATAAATGAAGAATAGAAAACTTGTAGCTAATGTAAAACTTAGTGTAAAGTTACATAAAGAATTTCTTGTTTTATTAGCCCTACCATTTTATAGGGTTTCTTTTCTTTCAGTTTCATTTTCCTAGTTTGCTGATGTTTTTACCTTAGTAGTTTTATTTCCTATAACCTGATCCAATTTAACAGTGTCTTTGGTAATATTCTGTGTGGTAAATAAGGCAGTTACATTGCATGCCTGCAGAGTTTCCACCGTCAGTACTTCAGATTTAAGACTGGATATTGACATGTGCAGTGCTTTCTTTCACATCTACTACTAAACAAAGGGTTATAGCCCTCCTCTATCTCTGCAACAGACCATTAAAAACATATTTGTCTTAATTCAAGCAGCTGTAAAACATTTTGTCATCCACTGCTAAAAAGGTTTTAGGACCTATTCTTTTTCCCACATATTATTATTATTAGGTTTTATTCTATAATATTCTCTCTGAAGGTCCTAACTTTTTCATTTCTATTGATAAAATTGGGAAATAATATAATTGATTAAAATAAAGTACTGATCTCTTCACTCTCATGACCAGTGACAGGACTCAAGAAAATGACATGAAACTGTTGGGGGAGGTTTAGCTTGGATATCAGAAAAAAGTTCTTCAATCAGAGGGTGTTTGAGCCCTGGAACAGAGTCCCCAAGAAAGGGGTCACAGCACCAACCCTGACAGGGTTCAAGAAATATTTGAACAATACTCTCACCTGAGAGTATGATGTGATTCTTGGGTTGTCCTGTGCAGAGCCACCAGCTGAACTTAATAATCCTTGTGGATCACTTCAAACTCAGCATATTCTGTGATTCTGTGTGATTCTGTGGTTGCAATCACGGTTTAAAAATTTCTCAGAACTGAACCTCTAGTGGATTCTGCATGTTCTGGAAAATTTTACTGTTGCCAAAATATAATTTAAATTTAAGAATTAGGAGAAAATAACAGAGGTCATATGAAAAGGATATTTTTCAATGCTCATAGATTTTTCCTCTTCTAATTAGGATGCAGTTGAGGTGTAGAAAATAATGATATTTTTTTGCTATTCTTTATTACAAGATGACATTATAAAATGTTTAAAATCTTTATACTATCCTTCACAATGTCAGCTTTGCCTGCAAAATCTCTATTGTTCCTTATTTTACTGGCTAACTATTCTGCCTGCAAACCAAAGCCTTCCAAGGCTGACTGAGTTACCTCTGTCATGGTTCAAGACAGATTAAAAAGGTATACAGAATTTGTTATGCATGTGATTATGTAGGCTTTAGTGTTTTCCAGGGCAGGTAAGCTAATGAAGATATTATACATGTTATACATGTGAGCCATACTGTTCCTGCAGAAACTTGTGCCTGACCTCAGTGGTACCTTAAGATTCTAGCATATCAATAACAGTGGGTTAAATATGAAATTTAAAAAGTGTCCAAAGAGTTTAAACTCTTCCCATCTTATGTTTTGTTTTCTTTCCTAGTTGTTGGTTTGGGGTATTTTTTGGTCAGTTTTACTTGCTTGACTTTTTCCAATCCTATTTGGTCTTCTTCTCATAGCAGTAATAACAAAGTTTGGAAAAGTTCAGACCATAGCTTTGGCATAGTTTTGTTTACAGACGCTTTTTCTGGTAATTTTTATCCTCTTATGAAATGAGTCACAAATAAAATCAAAACGTTGCAACATTATATGTGGTTACAATCCTACTAGTCTATTGAAAGCAAGAGGAACTTCAAATTAAGTCAATGTTAAGCCTGTATGTGCTTTTTTTCTCCTTCAAACTATAATAAAAATGTTAGTTAACTACTTAAAAAAAAAAGGTTTTGTTCATATTACATTTGTTTCAACAAACGCATCCCAGGTGTTAAGGAAAACTGCCATTTCTCATTAGGAGTTCTTTTAAAGCAGCAGCATTTTTTGCATTACACAAGACTTGGGAAATTCAGCAAACTTTGTGAGAGAAAGAGGATGCTCCAAATTAGAAACCTGAAATTGCTATGGTGGTATCTCCAGTTTCATTTAAAAAGAAAAAAAAAAAAAAAAAAGAAAAAAAAAAAAAAAAAAAAGAGTCAAGAAAACAAATAAATGACAGCCCTTCTTTATCAATAAGAAATTCAATTTTCCTAAATGTTATCAAAAAATGGAAAATAAAAACTTATTCCATTTAAAAAATGCTGTGATGCCTCATGCAGTCACATTATCTGTCCAGTTACAATTCTGGCTTTGCATTGGTGAGAATCACAAAATGGGTCAGGTTGGATGGAGCCACACCTGGTCTAACCACCCTGCTCGAGCAGGGTCGTCCCAGAGCACCTGGCACGGGATTGTATCCAGATGCTTCTTGAACATCTCTGGTGAGTGAGACTCCATGAACTCTCAGCGCAACTTGTCACAGTGCTCAGTCACTCCCACAGTAAAGTTCTTCCTCATATTCAGGTGAACTTCCTGTGCCTCAGTTACATTTTATTGGCCTGGCTCCATCCGCTTGACCCCCACCATTTCAATAGTTACATGCACTGATGAGGTCCCCGCTCAGTCACCTCTTCTGGATGATGAGCAGCCCCAGCTCCTGTAGCCTTTCGTTATAAGAGATATTCTCCAGACCATTGATCAGCTTAGTAGCCCTCTGTCGCTGTGGGCGATGAACAGACGACATGAGACCTCGTTATAAAAACTTCATCTGACTCCTCTTTATTCACAGACTGACCCCCTTTATATATCTTCTCGAGCAGGCCATCTCATTGGTCAGAAGAGTGCCAGAACTCTTCACCCATTGGCCCAAACTGAAAGACAGAGAGAAGTCCATCCCACAGAAGGAATCCAGAACATCACTCTTGTTACAATAACACTTGTGATGTTTATGCCAAGCCTGTGAGAACACAAGGTCTTCCTGAACCAAAACACCACGAAGAAACTGAGTCCAGAAACTCAGAAACTTCAGGCCCAGGAGCCTCAGACTACAGCCCTCTACTGGATCTGCTCCAGAAACTCTGAGTCTCTCTTGTGCTGTAGAGCCCATAACCGACTTAACGCTACTGTGTTGAGATTCGTCATTGAGGAGATGAATAGGTTTCCAGAGATTCATATATTTTTATACAGAGAAGGTGATTTTGTGGAAAAATATTCACACTTAGATCTGTCAACTATTCTATTCTATGACTTGTTTTTTAAAATGTCACCATTTGTTTTGTATTTGCAAACCATAAATGGACATTTTCCAAAACAAGAGGAAAGCTTAGGTATTCATAACTGTTTGGAGCTTTTTGGAGGTCTTTAGGACTAGGAAGAAATCCCCAAAATGGTATCAAACACTTGATAACATTTTAAACTTTTGGACAGTTATCAAAGATATTATGGTAAAATGGATTTGACTTTGCCATTCCATAAGCTAGCCAGTTTTTTAAATGAATAATTTACAGTTTTCAGAATTCCTAGTAAAATTAATTTTTAATTTTAAATTAATGTGTATAAGAAAGGAACAGAGAACTGCATTTCTGCTTATGTTAGCTAATCAGGATTTCTAGTTTATAGAGCTTTATATCTGCAGATATATAAAATTGAATTAACATTTATTGGAAGAAATTTTGCTTTATCATTATTTCTCATTTTATAAATAGATAGAAGATACTGTGCCAGAGTACTAGCACTATCCAACTTGATCTTCATCTATTCCAAAGCCATTTTTATTATAGCAAGTCAAAGGACATAATCCATGTATTAAACATTTGTGCTAGCATAATACAGCAAGGTAAATTGTTATTGATTCATACATAGGATAAAGTTGAAAAGATTTACATTTAAATTAAAAAAAGGGGCTGCTGGAAATCAATAATAACAACCAAGGGATTTACCTTTGGAAATATCCTGTCGTTTAAAAAATTTCACATTTACAGTTGTTGCCCTTTAGGTAAATAGAGCAACCAAGGACAAAATTGATTCTTTTTTTTTTTTTTTCACATTCCTCTTTCTATTAAATAAATTCAGATAATACTTGACTGTTAAGTAGAGTTATCTTAGACTATTTCACATACACAATATATGCTAAAGTGTATGATTACATGTCTTTATCTGTCTCAGAAGTTCACTTATGCTGAACAATTTCAATGTTGTCACTAATATAATCTGTACCTCACATTTTTGTTGGTAGAAGGGCAATTTTATGTTGTGCCCAATTATTTTTTTTAAAAAATGCTCCAGTGATTAGTCAATAGTTAACCAAGTAATGAAACTGAAAATGTGGCTGTGCAGAAATCTACTTTAGAAAGTATCCACCTATAAATGCAATCTATCTACCTAGACTCATTTTCCCACCTGATTTCTGTTCTATATGTAAATTAATTTGTGTATGATTAAAATATATCGTATCCTTTTGATATAGTAAAAATCACAGTAGTAAGAGACACTTACCAGAGGCTACAGTAGTGATAAGGCACAGAAGGCTAGCACAGAATTTGCGGATACCTTCTGAAAATGAACAGAGAAACCTTTAGGTGTTGAATTAAAAAGATGTTTATTAACATTTATATAATATAATCAAACTCTGGTGTGATTACTGGAAGCAAAGGAAAATAAATTTGCAGTTAATGTGGGATTTCTTCCCTAATAGATGATGTATATTGTATCTGTAGTAGAAATTTCCCAATAAAATACGCGCATAAACTGGGATTTTGTGTCCCTGATTATTTTCGTGCAAATCTGATAATAAGGATGTCTGATGATAAGTTTCTCAGTGGCTGATTTTGTAACTACTATTAATTGCCAAAAAAGGTACAGCTAAATGAAATAATAAAATCTTGTACTACACCAATAATTCTCAAAGTTCTTTAAGTTCTTAAAAAAACAACAAAAAACTAAATACCCAAGCTGTCATTATCCTTATTTTAAACTGGGACACAGAGTATCTTGTTTGACAGCATTGACAGTTAAGGTCTGATGACTCTTGCTGCAGCAGGTCAAAGTGTCATCAAGGACTACTTTGTTCTTGTCCATATATGACCCTGTCTCCAGCAGTCATCACAAGGGAAAGAATGACAAAATTTCAGTTACACTCTACTAAGCTAGAGCTCTTTAACTTAAACTATTCAGTAAGAATATGTTAGAATTTTTTCCCATGTGTTTATGCTACCTACTTTGCTGGAATTATCACAGATCACAGAATATTCTGAGTTGAAAGGGACGAACAAGGATCATCGAGTCCAGCTCTTAAGTGAATGGCACATACAGGGATTGAACTCACAGCCTTAGTGCTATTAGCATCCTTCTCTAACCAAGTGAGCTAACTTCCAGGAAGAGGAAATGAAAAGGAAATAGAAGGAAGCATCTGATTTTTCTACGGAGTGATACTTAGAATTTTTCCTGAATTACCCATCGATATCCTACATTGTTTGGTTATGGAAAAGGATGTGAATCCCCTACTACACTACCCAGTATAACATACTTTCTCAGTTATTGAGATTTAAAAAGTGTGTAATACAGCATTAAGCTGGTCTGTCCTATTAGAAAAACACTTTAGGCACTTTGGGGCAGATTTGACCTTCTATTTTTGGAGTTTCTCTCTGTTGTAAACCTTCCCTGTAGAAATACACCCGTGTGTCTGAGGTTTGTTCTCATACTTAAAGTGAAAGACACTCTTTCATTTGAGGTTCTGAGTATAACAACTTCCTTAGCACAAGGAACTAAATAAAACTTCCATTAATTCTAAGTTTTTATACATACCTACATTTTACCTTTCCTGTATATTCCCCTTTGTGTATTAGTGTCTTGACTATTTAAAACTTTTGAAGAATAAATTATCTGGATATATGTTCTACACAGTATCAACAAATGGCATATCAACATCACAACAAAAAATTCAGAAGTGGAATTTGTGAAACATGCTATTTGGTTTCATCAGAGGCTTGAATATGATCGTAATCAGAACAGCTTTAATATCATTAAAAGTTTTACCTATGCTTCAGGTAGTGTTCATGCAGATGGAATACCAATCCATCAAGCGAACACAGCAAACATGATATACCTTAAAATTAATCAGGTATGGTTTATAAAATGTGATTCAAACCACTGCAATGTGCAATAGCATAAGCAGGATAAGGGATTTGCTCACCTTGTTTTCCCTAGTAGTGAAAGACAGGCCTGCATTAAAACCTTGGACTGGATACCTCCTTTTGCAAAAGTAGTGTATACGGAATCTTGAGCTTCTCAGGAGTGCATCTGTCTGCATTGGTCTGTATCCAAGACCTACTTAATTTCAAATGTGAGAATTTGGTTACATTACATCTATGCATATTTTGCGTTGTATCACATATACAGGCACTTAAATGAAAGTAGTGGTGTTATAGAAGAGTTACAACACATATATATATATATATCTTGGACAAACATCACAAATTATAATATTTCTTACCTGACTTCTAAAACCTGGCTTGGAGAACTTTAAAAAAACCTTCATTCCCTTGATAAAAGCAGATGGAACAGTCCCATATGAGTAGAGAGAGATTGGCAATTTTCAAGAATGTATTCACTTCAGTAGTTTCCATTTGGAATTGCAGATTGCAGTTGCAGCAAAACTATACTTGTTATCTAGCTTTTTACCACAATCTCTTTTCTGTTGTAGTTATTCCATTTTTAGTGGAAACAAGGAAAGTTTGTAGAAAGAGGAAACCAATCACTCTAGAATAAACAAGTGTGGTGTTCCTTAGAGCAGTGTGATGCTTAGAGGGAGCTCATATCAGGGATTCCACTGAGTGACTACCAGAACTCAGAAAGTCCACTGATTATTACTCACTGCTGTTGTTTCTGGAAGTCAGTGATCCAGCCGCGAGCAGTCCAAGCAGCACCAACTAGGATTACAAATCCTTAGGAGTGGCAGTAAAGGCCTCTGGAAGTTTTTTCATCAATCCTCCTAATCAAAGGGAAGGGTTTTGAAGGGGCCAGTTGAATGTGAAGAATTAACAAATGACTACAGGACTCATGCCACAGGCAGGGGTTTGGCAACTTAGATCATGGGACTCACTTTGAGAAACCTGGTCTGCTGGGGACTGATGGGGTCCATCTGTCAGAAAAGAGGGAGGCGTGGAATTTTTGTCATAAACTTGCCAGGCTGCTGATGGAGACTTCAAATTAAATTAAACAGGGGAGGGGAACCTCAATCCATACCACTCCTAACAGTTTGGAGCAAAGGATTAGCAGGAGATCTGGTGAGGGGTAACAGTTCAACAGGAGAGCATCTGAAATGCAGAACAAAGGAATTCCAGCTTCTCTACCAAAAAGTCAACATCACTGAGGGTTCTAGAAAGTGGAGTAGAAAACTCTATTTTGCCCTGTGAGGCCACATCTGGACCACTGTGTTTAATTCTGGGCCCTAAGGTTCAAGAAAGACAGGGAACCACTGGAAACAGTTAACAAGAGGACTGTGAAGATCATTAGGAAACTGGAACCTCTCTCTTATGAGGACAGGTTGGGAGAGCAGAGCTTATTTATCCTGGAAAAAGATGACTCAGATGGGATCTTCCCAATGCATAAATTTGTCTTAAGGATAGATGTCAAGAGTATGGGGCCAGACAAGTGTGGATGTCAAAAGGATGGGGCCAGACTCTTTATGGCTGTCCTAAGCAACAGGAACACAGGCAAAGGGCACAGACTGTAACACAGGATGTTCCATCTAAGTATGAGAAAAATATTCTCTACTTCAGGGTTGACAGAATACTAGAACAGGAAGCCCAAAGAAGTTTTGGAGACTCCTTCTCTGGAAATACCCAAATCCTGTCTGGATGTGACCCTGTGCAACTTGCTTTTGGAGAACTTGTTTTAGCAGGGGGGTTGAACTAGATGATCTCCAGAAATCCCTGCCAACATCAACCCTTCTCTGATTCTGTGACCCTTCTTGAGAATAAGCACGTTGGTTTAATAGAAACTTCCCATACACAGATGTTTGGGTTGAGTGGAGAGCCAAAACCTTGCTGTAAAATAATATTATATGAATAAAACCAATTTGCAAAATATTTTCTCCTTTTCTAAGAGAGAAGAGTAAAAAAGCAACAAACCTCTATTCTGTCTATAATAAGACAAGTGAATGTTAAACATCTGATTTAGGAATCTCATAGAAGATTCATCACAAGTCTTCTTTTTACTTTTGAGTATTATGGGAGATTGGGAGACTTCAGAAATTTCATAAATCTGAGAAAAAAGCTGAAGGACATGATCATAAAAAGGTTTGCAGGATAGCACATTCATTTCATTTCATAATTTCTTCAACATGTGCTATGAAGAGCCTGTCTGTACAACTGAGAGTAATCTTAAGAACTTGTCTGTGATAAAAAAAATTCTAAGTCTAAGCTAAATAAAAGTTTATTTAAGTAAATTTGTATATAATCTAAATGTGTATGTACAATGAAGTGAAGAATTAGCTCTGATCTCATATATACAAGACAATTCTGAAATAAGTAAGCTATGGAAACCACAGCTACCTTTCAGCAGTGTATAGCTGAGAGAATGTGAGCTCCGTACATAATGAATGCTGAAGTAAAGCAAAGTAAAAGTAAAGAAAGTATCCTACAGAACATGATAAGGTTGGTGGGAGCTTATCCTACAGAGATAATAGAAGATTTTTCACTCTTTTTCCTTAAACTTTCATCATTTAGCCAATTAGAGTTCAAATAGAACTATGATAAAAAGATAGAAAATAAAGTTTAGAAAGTTTAAAATTTTAAAATAAGTCTTATATAGAATTTAATTCTATAAAAATATCTCCTTTAGTCTGTTGCTTTAATATCAAGCCTCATCTGAAATATTTTTTCTGAGCTCTTTAACTAGATTTAACTGAAAACAGTGCATTTATTTTACATTTCTTTTTCAAACTATGGATTTGAGATTGTGGACTTACACACAAAGAACAAATGTAAGATAATAAATTCATCCCTGATGTAGTGTCACTGGTTTCAGAGGTAATTCTGGCCCAGTTATTTGAAAATATATTTTTCAAAGATTTCATTATCTTATAGTAATTTTTCATTTCACTAGGGAAACCAGACATGCAAAAGAATGAGGAAAAGGAGTCAGAAATAATTAAAAGTACATGTGATAGTAATTTCTTCTGTACCCAAAGAGAGTTTAAAACCTACTATTTAACTTTCTACAGAAACAGGAAAAGGAAAATGCAATAAAGTGAATAACACATCAAAAGCTAAGGAATAAAAGATTTATCATGCTTTTTTCTATCCTTTCTAAAATAATTTATGTCATCACTAGATTGGAGTATTTATTTGGCAGAGGGGAAATATATTGCATTTATCTGAGTCACTTCATAGAATTCACTGATACTGTGGGAAAAAATATGTAAGGTTATTCAAGAAAGTTAGTACATAATTTCCTATGGAAAATAAAAATTGACTTCTAATCCAGAACCAATTCAATTCTTATCATTATGTCATGCTAGTTTGTCCCTCTGTGACTTGCAAAGACATTACTCAGAATTCATATGTATCAAGGTCTTAAACCATTTATGATTAGGCAGTGGGAACTGTTGCTCTGTGTATGATGGGGCAATGTAGGTTTTCCTGTCTTAGATGTTTCAGAAAGTCTGCTTTAAAAGTTTCTGATTTTTAAACAAAGCTTGGAATTTATAGGTGCTTGAGAAATACTGGACAAATAATAGGAAAAATGTATTAAACATTGACTTTTCTGGCACGTGGAGAGAAGTCCCTGGGAGTGTTTTTTGTACAATTGGGAACCACAGACACATGGCATTAATACAAATTATGTGTTAGGGCATAAAGTGATCAGTAGCTAGAACCAGGAAAAAAAATCTTTGCTAAATCAGGGATGGGAGATGAGGGAGGTGGGGAGAATATGAAAAATATGTATTATGCAATTTTTTCACTTGATTCATTTGATTTGTTGTTTGAAGTCAGTCCCAGTTCCAAGACCACCTTTGGCAATTTGCTATTAGATTAGAGTTCATAAATGTCAAGCTGTCTCTTCACGTCAGCTTGCTGCAGTATGACTGTGTATGCAGGCACTGCTTTCTTTGTTCATTGTGGTTATAAAAAACATTTCTGCAGTAGCTGAAGGATTTATAAATGCCACACTCTGTCCTTCCTTTCTTCCTTTTTTTTTTTTTCTTGCAATATCATGTTACCTGTAATTCATTAATGAGTAGATCCTCTGCAAAATATGTCTTTTTACATTCATCTGTTTCTACGATCTGAGACTGACTTTGCTGCAGTGTGCTAGTGTGCAGACGAGGGAACTGTCAGCAGCAGCTGATTTATAAGAGTGATTTACCTTCTGGAGGGTGTAATTATGTTCATAGTTAAGAATTAATCAGGTGCAAGAATTATAGAATAATCACACTCTTGACTTTGGAAGGACAAACTAAATGGAGATTGTTACACCGAGTCATCTCAGCAGATGGTGATCTCTTTCATATTTAACAGCTGGAAGACCAGGTTTCCAGGATAGCTGTCTTTATTTTTTAAAAGAGAGAAAATGAGCAATTTTGCAGTGGTCACCTATCAGCTCACATTGGTGACAACACATGAGAAAGGTGCAGCAAGAATAAGATACGCCAGCAATCATGAAATTAAATTAAACTAGATAAAATTACGGGTTTTAATTTGCCACTATGACACTGTGTACAGTTCTGTGAATATAAAAAGGAGTTCTCTCTGTCTCTGCTGACTAAAAGAATTCTTCTCTTTCTTAATAATGAGCATATCTTTTACGTTTCAACTTTCTTGGTGTCTTTAAACAGTTGTATTTTATTAAAGCTCATGGCAGCTGGATCTTCATTTGAAGATGCCACACTGTCTAAAAGTCCAAAGGCTATAAAATGAGATTTTCCAGATAGATTATTGAGATTCTACAGGATTTTTAATGGAAGCATATTTTGCTTTTTATTCTGTCTTGTCTCACTGTTATCCTTTATAGGTAAAATCTCACCCTAGGCACTGCCAATCAGACAGGACATGTGCAATCACACTCAGCATGCAGGGAATACTGACTTTGTGAGGCACTTTTTATAGGGAAGTGTCCCTTAGTTCCAATGAATCTTGATTAAATTTTGAGAGGTTCACCACCTCCAATGAAGGGGAGGCAATCATTTTGCTTATTACCTGAGAGGCTGGAATATTTCAGGAAGCATGTTGTCAAACAAGTGTTAGTTACAGTTGTTATAAAGATGTCCCAGTTTCTGGGACATTATATTTATGCCTGGTACATCAAGGCACAAGCTCCTTTACTAGCCTAGTATGAAATGTGGTCATGAGCAAACTAACTGTAGAGAAAAAGAGTTATGAGGAAATTATACCAGAATTTCCTCCATTTTAAGCAACCACAGTTCCTTGTATAGTAGTGATGTTGTGCAGTTCCTAGCAGTCAAAGTCATGGTGTGTTTTTTCTTTCAAAAATAATATGAGATAGTGAGCTCTTTAGGAGGACACGCTTCTGGTTTTTTGCACACCCAATGAGCTTTCAAATGTGCCTTAATCCAGAGCAGCCATTGGAACCTCTGCAACATCAATGGTAGACACATTTCATCTTTTCCAAAGAAAAATGTTTTTATCATAAAAAAGCTGCAAAAGTTCCAGCATTCAGGCAGGAGAGAGAAAAGAACTAAAAATTCAACACATTGTTTTCATGCTAGCAGAATCTGACAGCAAAGGTGAAAACTCACTTTCTAAATCAAACATGCTGTATTGTGTGGGATGAGTTCCATTTGGCTTCCCTGCCTCATTATGCCTCCTTATCCCTACAGCACAGGGTTTTTTTTTACAATGTCTGAAAAGTCACCTTGGGACTTGACAAATTATCCTTCCTGTTATGTCATGTTCTCAAGGAGACTATGCTATGGCATTAATTTTTGTATGAAAAAGAAGACCATAATGTCCACCTTGGCAAATAAATGGTCCAGTATTTATTTACATATCTCCAAAGTGTTTCTCAGAGGATACATTCAAGACAATATTCTGTCTGTCCCAAAGGAGACAAAGGTGTTTTTTGCCCCATTTGCACAATGAGGGATCGGTGTATTAAGGCAGCAGTCTGCATATCATTATGCATAATTATAACTATAATTACAACCCTTCGTTTCCTTGTCTCTATGAGTTGCCACCTGTGATAATCTGGATCATATTTAGCATAAATACAGTCATTTTTAAAGTGTAGATTTTATCTGAAAAACAAAGCTGCACAGAAACCAATGTCCACACAGTTTTTTGTTTTCCAGGCCTTTGCGAGCTGTCTTCAGAGTTCTATGATTTGTACATGTACTAGCTCATCTACATTCAAAGCACAAAATGTCAATATTAATTCCAAGAATATAAGACTTCAGGGTTTTGGAGCCTACAGAACTTTCCAGAAAAAGATATGACTAAGTCATCAATAAGTGAAAAATAACAGTAATTTCAGCCTTACAGACAGTAATTTTTATGCTGTTCAGCATGACCATCTAGCTTCAGGTTTCCTTCTGCAGCACAAGTACAAATTGTGTTTGTATTTCTTATGGCCCAAACTGACAGCTCTTTTACTTTGTGAACAAGTTCCTGACACTTACCCATAGAAGATACTGAGCATTCAACTAAAGATACAGATCAAATCTCACTCGATGTCAGTCCATAAATTAGCAAGCTTTCCTCCTCACATAAACTTCGCAGTTCATGTCCACAGATAGGTCCTGCAAATTGATTTGATCTTAAATCTACATTCTTCCTAGTTCTAAGAAAAAGCCTCTGTCCTCCTGCAACAACAGTGACTCATGGCCACTCATATAGGTTGCCCTGTGTCTCCATCAATAAGAAAATTAGCACTGATGTGTAGGAACGCCTAAAACCCCACTGTTTTGGGAACTAGGGCAAAGTCATTTGCACAGCTATTTGGGAAACAATATGTTATCTAGAGAAAAATACTATGAAAATATAGTCTTTAAAGAGCACCCCAGATTTCATGATTGATAACTGTTGCTTATCTGCATCAACTTAGGATTTCAATGTATTTGTGAAAGAAGATCCACTAGAAATCATTAGGGTTGGAATTACTGACTAACAGTTTACCTTTATTTTTTATTTTTATATTAAATTCTATATGCTCTTTAGAAATAAAAATTTATAATTTTTGCATTGAAAAAGGAGGATTTTTTTGCTTTATATTAAAGATTGGTAATGATATCAAAAGCTTAGGGTAGGGCATTTCTACCTTTTAAATATTTCTGATTCTTTTTTATCTCATGATAATTGCAATAATTAATACTTACTTTACATGCTTTAATGGCGTGCAAAGAGTAGCCAATGAATCTTCACAACTTTCTATTTATAAAGCTAAATCCAAATTTTCAAAATTAAGGAATAATTTGCCTTCGAGAGATATTACGTTTTCAGCATCATGCATATTACCACAGGGAATTTTACTTAAAGCAATGGGAACTTGAGAAATCCCTTTTAAACTCAGGAGAGTCCTGCTGTGTAACAAAATGGAAGGGAAGGTGTGAAAGTAGTGCAGGCCAAGTGGCTGGACCTACTAAAAAGGAATCACACAGGATTTTCTTCATCTAGAAAAGTCTATGAGTAACATTTGTTCCTATCAGATTCTTCCTTTCTTATAATATATAACTATAGCAGAAAGTCAGCATTAAGCTAATAATATTTGCTTTGCTCTCATAGCATTCTCACAGTGCAAATAAATAGAAAAGAAGAGATGAGACATACAAGTTGTTAGAGAAGGACAGCTTTGCAAAATTTCAGCAGCTACATTGAAAGCAATCTTCTTTATGCTCTGAAGCATTTCCCTTTTCCTTCCCCTATGTAAAACCCTCTGGATGTGCCTCTTTCTTTTTTATGTAGGTATGATACCCATACAGTGCAATCCCCATGGTTTTAAATTTCCTATTTCAAATAGCTTTATTAATCTCTCAGCTGGTCACCTATAGATGCTAACTGCGCTGCTAAAACAGCTCTGCTGGACACTGCAAACTCACTTTTTACTCCACAATTTTTATTAAACAAATAGAGGAAGAGGGGGAAAAAAGAAAGGTTGTATATCTCCTGCTTTAGCAAATAACTCAAGAAAGAAGTGAAATATTTTCAAAGTTTTTTTTTTAATTTTTATTTTCTAGAATAAAAAGAAACAAAGTGTCTCATTCCCAAGGAGAAAGTCCACTAGAAAATCAACATAAAAATATAGTCCTTTAAAGAACTATCCAGCTGACCACGTGCTGAACATAATATGCGCTTACTTTTTCACAGTTCTTTTCTAGGCACATGAATAATTTTTAGAAATTTCAGACTTGTAATCTTGTCAAGTGCTTTTCCTTGTTATTTCAGCATTCTTGTGGTTCTACCTGTGTCTAGTTTGTCTTCCAAACTACTTTCATGGTCCTAACTTGTGTCAGAATGATGAAGTTTGATAGTTTATTCAGACTGCTTATCCAAGCCAAGAAGTAGTGTACACGTGTGCCCATAATTGGCTTGTCAGCCCCTAAGTGGACAGAATGAAAAGTGAAAAAGTAGCAAATTGACATGGCAGTGGAGTGCTAAGTGCTTATTGCTGTGCATGGCTTATGTGAGGCTTTCTTTAAGTCTTGAATTTTGAAATGATTGATCAGAAATGCTTTTTTCTGTCATTAGGGGAATAGGCCACTCAGCTTCTAACCATGGGAAGAGATATATTTTAATAAGAAATTAATTTATGCATCAGAATTTGACAAAATCATTAGGCTAGGAATCACAAGAAAGATCCATTAAGACAGCAGAGAACTGCACTCACTGCACTGGGGTGATTCCCACTGAGGGCAGAGTAAAGTTCCTTTATTAAATAAACTCATATTTCTTTTTGTTCTTCAAAAATACATGGTAAAATTAACTTTTATCCACTTCACAATGTAAAGACCCTGCTGATTAAAGACCCTCTGGATATCACAAAGAATCGTGGAGGATACAGGTCATGGCTAGCACTCTCTTAGTACATGTTACTCATAACATAATACGAAGAAAGTTGGGATATGTTGTACTTTGTCCAACCTACATTACTAAGTACAAACCTTTTCTCTGTGTATAATAAAGTTTAATACGAAGAAAGTTGGGATATGTTGTACTTTGTCCAACCTACATTACTAAGTACAAACCTTTTCTCTGTGTATAATAAAGTTTCAGTGGCATAATATTTAATGTAGAGGATAGTAATAAAAACTAGAAGACATATTACTGTGTAGTCTTCTATCTTCAGGCAGCTTTGTAACAGTACCAGTAACTAAGCTACATAACACGATATTGCCCATCTATTTAGCTTCAATTTGTTTAATAGACCATAGAATCTTTACTGTAATCATATTTATTACTAGATTAGATATAAATTGCTGCTAGATTCACAGCAAAACATGCAAAGTAGACTTAGAACACAGCACATTTTTTACTTATTATTATGATGGGGTTCCATGTTTAAAATTTATTTAACACATTAGTACAAATTATAAAGGAACTTAAACTTGACCTCAAGTTTCTTAGAAGGCAGCTTCAATGCTTCCTATCCATTTAAGTTGCTCTATGGGAAGGGGTGAGAAAGTAAGGGGAGGGGAACTTTGTGTTATATGCACTGAAAGCTTACTGGGAAACTTTGCTGACAGGTCCTTAAGCTACTTGGATATATAGGGCAGTCCATTTGTTTCAGATGTACACCAACTGGACAGAAATTTTAACTGGTTTTGATTCTACAGGATATCTTTCATTTATCTCTGGTGGTTCTTCTACCCATTTCTTCTTGGGCATTACCAGTAGCAGCTGAAATTTAATACACTGTGTAGATTTTGCTACACAAACACAATTGCCTTTGGAATTTGTTTCATTTCTCAGGGAAAAGAAATAATGAGTGAAAAGTACACTTTTATGCTAATATATTTGCATATATATATTTGTGTGGGTTTATTTAAAAATATATATAAGAAATTAGAAAAGATAACACCTTTTTAATATTTAATAAAACTCAATGGAATAAAAATTGTGTTTACTTTGTTTGAATGTGTTAATTGTCCTTATGTCATAAAATTAAAAAAAAAATATATAATCACATGTGTTTATTTTTAAAATAAAGAAAATTAAATGATAAATTTGGATGCCTCTATATCTCAAGGAATGGGACATGAGCAGTTTTGCAAGTACTCCTGATATTAACTCTGTGACAAACTTACAGTTTACATTTATTGCCAGAAAAGAATCCTCATGAATTTTGCATGTTTGTATAGGAACACAAATGTGTATTCATATAAACTTTAGCCAATCATTTTTATTAAAGACATAAAGAGTAATGCTTTGAAATGTTTACACGTCCAACACGAAGAACAGTCTTTGAAAACCTGTGGTTACTCTGTGCAATAACAACTGAAGGTGCCTGGGTTAATCCCATTAATTTAAACTGACATTAAAGGGATGACCATATTCATTTTATGAATCAAGGTAAGGAACTATGGAACTTCTCGCTACAGGAAACAAAATATGCCTTTTTGGGCCAGAAAGTCAAGCAAGCAAGGCACAGCACAGGTTTGGCTGGTTTTGACAGTGTAGAAGACATGGTCTGCCAGGACCCACGCAGCCTGATGAGGTTTGCCAATGGTGACCAGCCTCACTTTCCCATTTTTTCTTAAACAAATGAATGAGCTGAATCTTGGGCTTGGGAGGCAGCAGAAACTGTCACCCAGAGGCTGCCTCCATCAATTATGGACAGTAACATTTGTAGAAACTGGACTGTCAAAAATGTGAGAGATTTCAATGGGAAATGAAGGTAACAAGAACTGGAGGTCTAGTGATATTTCAAGTGAATATTACAGATGTTCAGAAGATTCCTTCTTTCTTTGTTGCTTCCTTGATTGGTTCTTGGTTTTTAACCTTTCTTACTCTGTGCTACTAGACTGTCACTTCTAGGTGACACGGAAAGCAACACTAAATTTACAGCAGTAGTAGGTGAAGTAGTAGAAGAGTGTTTGGAAGATTTTTGATACAAGATAATTTATTTGTTCCTAAGGAAATCCACTTTGTCTTGAATGATAACATTGAAATTGACCAACATGCTTATATCAATTTTTACTTTAAAAAAGTAAGGCTTTCCATAATGCAACCTAGGGAAGAGGAAAACTTGAAAATATTTCTACATAAATTGCAGACAATTTTCAAAATATGAAAAATGAGTCTTTGCTTAACGTGAGACTTAAGCATTTGCAAAATTTTCCTGGTTTTGAAGCAATATATAAATGTTGATGGACTTAAAGTAATGAGCAGCTTTAAATGATAGTTCATAGCACTAGTCTTCTGCACTATGTATTGGCTGGCTTTGTACAAGAGATAGTGAGAAATAAATTAATTTAGAGATTTGATAGATTCTGCCTCTAACAAAGGTTGAATCTTTCAAGGACAAAGCAAATTATATAGGCTAATTAAGTTTTATTCATATTTGTACGTCATATGTTTTAAAACAATAATATATATATGAAAGTATTTAACTTTTATTGTTAATGAAAAAAACAGTTTTTCAGTGAAAATAATTATTTGGCCAAATACAGGAAACACACTGAGTTTTTTATTTGAAATAATTATGCTGAGATGTATACACTAGAGCAGGAAAATTACTTCTGTTTTCTCACAAATGGAATTAGCACATTGCTTTAATCCTTACTCCTTAGGTATGAAATATTATGTTCTCTTTGTTGTCATTTCAAAGAAATTGCTTTAATCTCCCATATGTAGATTAGGTAAAAGAAAGGGTGAATTCACTGAGCAGGAATCAAAATCTTGTTATTAAAAATGAGAGCATTAGCTAGATCTAAATAGAAAAACTCAAAAACAAAATGTAAGTACACAAACTGCTTACACATCATGTGATGAAATGTTATCAGGAAAGCTTAGGAAATTCAGAAAAATAATGTAATGAACATTTCTAATAGTTAATTGGAAGAAATTTAAGAACATCAGATTTGTTGTTTCAATCTTCCTGATGGTACAGAAAGTCATGAGCTCATATGTAATTTTTTTTCATAATTCAAAAATAGAGTTAAAAAAATTAGTAAGTACATACTGTTTGAGAGTTGTAATATAGGATAATGGATTTAAATTGGTGTATCCTGCAAGGAACATTTTTTGTACTGACACTTATATTGTGTATGTAATTTTCACAGAGTAATCAGGAAGGTATATCTGAGGATTCAAGCGCAGCAGAGCCTATTAAGTATCTCTTTTTTCAGGCAATCTCTAACAGGAAAAGGTATTGAGATATTACAAGATAATTTTATTACGCATTTGCAAGAGCAAACACAAAAAATTCAGGAAGCCAATATTTCCACTCTTACTAATATTAAACTGAGTGTTGCATTCACCATAAGAAAGACTGGAATATTGACCACATTAACTCACGATACTGTGATTTTTGACATATTATTTCAAATTCAACAATTGTGTACATCAGGAATAATTTCAATTTTCTTCAAATAATGTGTTACACTTCATACTGAGTAATAGAATCAGAAGATCTATAATTCAAAATTTGCCAGAGAACAGCCTCTTACTACACTAACATTATTCAAATAATAATTCATTGAAATCATCAAATACTAACATGCAGTTAATAAACATCTGCATATGAAAGGTACTAACAAATGCAAACTAATACTAGATCCTTTCTTCCTGACAATATGGATAGAACATACAAATCTCATAAACAATACAATGTTTAAAACATGTATTTTAGTTTTCTTCTGGATGAAGGATATTATCTGAAAAGGCATAAAATGAACTCAAAGGTGTAATTCATGAAAATATGGCAAGATATGAAAAAAAAGCTGGAGCTAGAAGATCTGAAACCCTTCACAAGATCTAAAAAGAAGTTAAGATGGAAGTATATTCCTACTTAGATCCTAATCTAAGGTTAAGTAAAATTACGACATCAGATAGAAAGGAAATTAAAAACGACCTAAAGTTGAGATAACATTTAATTTACTTTAGGCTCTACAGAAAAAGTCTTAGATGAAATTTTAAATCTCTGAGTGCCACAATAGAACTGACTAATTATGATGATACAGTCCTATCATGGTAAAAAGGAGTAGAAATTAATTAAATCTCCAATTTACATAATTTTATAATTCTACTTCCACATACCTTAAGTGTTGGTAATGTTCTCTGTAACTGTTTTGATTTATTTACAGAAGCATATGACCCAAAAAAAAAAAAAAAGGAAAAAAAAAAAAAAAGAAAAAAAGAAAACTACAAAAAGCTTTCAAGGCTTAATCCCAGCCAGTACCTCAACCCACAGAGCTGCTCACTCACTCTGCCATGGTGGAAGTGTGGCAGAGAAACAGCAGGGTAAAAGTGACAAACTTGTGGGTTGAGATAAAGACATATTAATGGGGAAAGAAAAAGGCACATATGCAAGCAAAGAAGAACAAAGAATCCATTAACAACTCCCCATGGTCAGAGAGGTGTTCAGCAGCCTCCATCATGTGTAACAGTTACCTGGGGAGTCAAACTCCATCGCTCTGAACACCCCTACTCCCTTCATCTTCTCCCAGCTTTATACTCTGAGCATGATGATGCATTTTGTGCGAGATCCCTTCCCTAACCTGGGATCAGCTGTCCCAGCTGTGTCCCCTCCCAGCTCCTGGGGAGCCCCACCCCTGCCATCTGGTGGGGTGGGGTGAAGAGCTAAAAACGCCTTGACTCTGTTTGAGAGCTGCTCAGCAACAACAAAAATATCCCTGCATTATCAAAACTGCTTGCAGCCCAAATCCAAAACCTAGATGCATACTAGCTACTGCGAAGGAAATTACCCCAGCCAAACCCAGAGCAAGCAGAAACCAAGAGAAGAAATTTTTGCGAGGCTGGAGCACAGTAATAGACTAAGAAGGTTGTCACAGGGTTCATTTATTGTCTTATTTATGGTTTATGGTTGTTTTCTTAACTTGTCTGCAAGGTACAAGAAGAAATACAAGCCAAAAAAAGTGTTATAGTATACATAAATATTTATTCTATTCTATTCTATTCTATTAATTAATTCATTCATTCATTAATTTTTCTTCGTCTGATATTTACCATTATAAGAGAATCAAAAAGACTTTTAGTTTGAAAAGCTTCATGTTCCTGGAATTTAGTAGCATTTTTTCTCCTTTCCTCCTCTGTCATACCAAAATAATTAATTTTGGAAAATAGCTGATGAATGTTTATCAAATAACATGCACATGAAATACCATTATGAAATTGCAAGATGAAAAGAATTTTACTGCTGGAGTATTCCTTTATTTCTTAACTCTTGTGTCTAAGAGCAACAGTTTTCATGAAAAGCAAACAAACTGAAAAGTTTCAGGTTGCTCTCACTGGATTTCATTTGGAAAATGAAAATAAAAACATCCATTGGATTTTATTTGTAAAGAAAAAAAGAGGAGTACCTGCTTTAAGATTTACAAAATATGATACACAAAGAAAACAGTCCACTCATTTTGTTCTAAAATACCATGTAAATAGATTCAGCTATATAAATTAAGAATTCTTCATAGAGAAATATTTTTCATAGACCCTACTGAGCACATAAGCGTCCTCAAGATGTCACCATGAGAAGTTTATTAGGCTACCAATCCAAAATTATTTACTTTCAAAGTATTATTTCTTGAGGTAAACCACTGACCTTATATATTATTGGCTCCCAGGGAAAGCAACATGCTGAGATAGCAATTACAATAACTGGGGGGGGGTTTATTTAATTAGATTTATAGATTAATTTATACTTTTTCATTACTCATACTTTAAAAGCATTTTTTGTACCTTTTTAAAAAAAATTTGTTTCTAGAAAAAAGATTGCAAAGACTGAACTAAAATTATGTTCATAAGGACTTTGAGGATGATCTAGGTATTCACTATCCAAGTTAGGAAACAAGCAGTTACTGGAGATTAAAGTAGTCTGTCACCTGAGCTTCAAATAAAGGAGTGTAGTAATGCCAAGATATTGGTCAATACTGGTCAATACTGGTCACAACATTAAAAAAAAAAAAAAAAAAAAAAAAAAAAAAAAAAGTAAGCCTGTATTGAGTAAGGGATTTGGGCCAAAGCATGGAATTAGACATGGAGAATGCAGCTTCAAACAAGTTTCTAATTATCTCTCAAAACTATTTAAAAGGCTTAAATATAAGATGGTTCATGGGTTATGTTTTATCTCCTCAACTTGAACAGGATGACAAATCATTAGCCTTCAAAGTGACTGAATTCATAACTATATGTAATGATATAACATTCACTTATTAATGATGCTGAGTGTAACCATAGGGCACTGAAGGAATAATAATGACTAAATATTTAGTTGCTACAGTTACTATCCTTGATCTTTCCATGAACCTCCCAAAGTGACAGCAGTGAGCACGGCTGTGGATCAGGGCCAAGTTTGCACTTTTGCCCACGGACGATAATTAAAATAGATTTATGAATGAGGAAATGCCTGCAGAAAGAGATCAGTCTTGCAACATTTCCCAGAGGTCATTAGATTTTTTGAAGACTATACCGTAGTTTAAATCTACCCACTTATTGTAGATTCTTCTCTTTACAGCATATTTTTTGCTGCAAAAAAGGCAGCTGAGTATGCATTCCAGTGAGATTAAGTGCACTATTACTCATTCTCATAGTTTGGCTTATAATAGCTTTCATTATATGGACATCATTGTTTTCAGTGGCATAAAAGAGTCTAATCACCTTGCTTGCAGAATGCAAATTGTTTTCTTTTACGAATCCATGGAAACAAAAACTGTATATGGAAAGGAACATTATGAATTTTAGTTTTACCCTAATGAGTTCTTACTTGATTTTTTCTGAGAAGATATTTTTCTTGTAATTTCTACCTACCATTGGTTACATAATTTCAGCCAGATTTCATTGCCTCTTTCTGAATTACCATGAAAGACCATCCTATACTTTTAATGAAGTGGTATTTCTTTTCACCCCAAATACACTTTTACCTCATACGGCAAACTGAATTAGTGAGATGAAGTGAAAGAACAATTTTGTCACATCTTTCATCCATATTAATGCTCAAGAGAAGAAAAAAGACCGACAGACAGGAACAGTCCAAGAGTAATGCTGAGTACACAGATGAGGCTTGTTCATTTTTTATAATGACATCACCTTCTAGCACTTCTTTCCAATTCTGTGTCTATTTGATGGGAAACAGACAATGCATTCTCACTCTTATTAATTCCTGGTCTCTTCAAGGAAAGAAATTTTACAGCCTGGTTAAAAAATTTTAACAATGTAAATTCTTTTTACTTGTGCTTGTTTTGTTTTCAGCAAACATATATCACCTCTCTGATTGTGCAGTTTTTGTTTTTTTTTTTTTTTTTTTTTTTTTTTTTTTTTAATGGTTGTTCTGTTATAAAGGCAACAGGAAAGCACATATGAAAAATTTGACTGCTTCATAAATGAATAGTCTACAGGACCATATCTTGATTTTTCATGAATCTGCATACTTCCATGGGCATTTATGACCAAATAAATACATTCTAGGAACTGGCTATTATGTACATTGATCATTCCCAAAGCAAATAATGATGAAGACAAAGTCATTTTAGATATCACAGCCTTAATTTTCACTACAATCTGTTAATTTTGAAGGCACATGGAAGGAAATTTTCTTTCCTCTGTGCATTCTCCTATTTCTGATGTTAATTTAAATCACAAAAGTACCTAGCACTAACTCCAGTGCATGAGTTCCACATTGAGACTGTTTGTAAATAAGAAATTATCTTCAAATTCTTTCACCAGTGGCTTCCACCACTGCAAACATTTTTATTGAGAGACTTACCAGCTAGATAGACTTTTGATTATTTTCCCCTGACAGATTAGTAGAAGAAACAATAGCCTGAAGGAGAGTAAGATCTAAGAATTACTGAACTACATTACTTATTATGAATAGACAGCTGTCTGGCAGCTGAAATTTAATACAATGGCACAAAATTTTCTAAGCTAGATAAGATATCTGGAGCTCATTATAACAGTGCTGAACAGTTGTAAAAGCCAAACCAAGGCATGGTGAGCACACACTCACCATGATAAGCATGAGTAATATTGTTATTGGATAAAATATTCCAGCATCACCAATGCCACTATTCCCCAACAAGAACATAGAGTTTCAAGGCCATAGTCTAATGGCTGGAGTACACTTGGAGATCTTGTCCTGACCCATAATTATATAAGTTTCTGTCTAATTATCAAAGTACTGATACTGAACAATGCAATGAATAAGCTGAAGGTGACTCTAAGCTTCATTCCATAAAAGATGGCTCAAAGGCTAAAGAGTGCTTGAGACCACTGAATGTCTGATGCCAGTGCCTGAAATACAATGCTGTCATTCAGACATCTGCTCAAAGCCATTCAGGCAAGAAGTGAGATGACCAAATAAAAGCACCCAAGAGGTACAAATCACCTGCATATTTCTATTGTAGAGTATGAAATTTGTCTTGCCACGTGGAAAATCTTAATAAGGCAAGGCATACCGTGTCTCTCCTGTTATCAGGCATACTGTGACTGACTCCTATCAAGGAATATGATTCATAGCTTTGTAGAGAATTTATGAAACTACCTGAATTTTCTGAACCAGTCCATTCTTATCTGAATGCATTGAAGACTTGGTCTTGGGAAAGTAGCTGCCATATGAGATCAGGAAACTCACTAAGATGAGGATTAACATTGATAAATGACTGTATAAGAACATACAGAATTTATTAGGGTATGGAGAAGGCAAAGAGAAAAGGAAAACTATAGCTGGTCATTCTTTGGGTGTGTACTATAAACACAGGGGACAACATATCAGCAGCAGTGATTGCATTTAATATTCTTTTTCTGGCATAGAATAGAAACAGGTGTCTACAATGACCTCTATATTTTTAGTCAAAAGGTATTTGCTTGCTTTTGAAATACAGTGGATATATTAACAATTTACTTTTGTGTCTGAGATGGTGCAGTGGTGCAATCTATCCAGATAAAGTCTGGTCTCTGAATCAGCCTTAGTTCATTTCCAATGTTGCCAAGAATGTTGGAGAAATAATTAAGAATCTTACTCTAACTAATTGTGTCAAGTCCAGTATGTTTTTCCCTGTTGCCTTCCTCAATAAGAGCGTAACATAAGAGTGTAACAGTAGCTGCCCAAGGACAAAGAAAGAAACACAATTAAGAAAAATAGAAACAGTACTACATGGTGCTTTGTTTTACTAAGATGCAAGACACATAAAAAGAATTAACTTAGGAGTGGAAGAAACAGACAGAAAAGTGGGTGTGTTTATACAGCTGACAAGGTATGCCCACCATTTGTTTAAAGGATATGTAACCTTTATAGATCTAAATCCTCCTGGTACCCAAGCCACAGCTGTTGCTTAGGTAGTTTTTCCATGTTGTTTTTCTTTCTTTCTCTCTCCCTTCAAGTTAGATTATTGTTACATACTTTCCATGACATAATACTTTTAAAATGTTGGGAAATCATGTGCTTAATGCATAATTCTTCAGCCCCCTTCTAGACACTGTATCTCTCCAACCAATTTTCCCCTTTATTTCACCAGCTGTCCCATGTAACAAATATATCCTAAAAGAGGTTTAAGATGTTGGGTTTTATTTGGAAAAAAAAAAAAAAATATTAAGGATGACAACCAAGAATCTAGTTCATTTCATTGCAGGTACTAGCATCTGGAAGACAAGAAAAAAAATTCTACAGTAAACTATCATCATGTGATACAAAAACAATGCTATACAAAAGTAATGATCAAAAATTACATGGAACATCTGTTCAGAGCATTCATACTATTTTACTTCTTCTTGTCCAAAATATTGTACTAATCAGAATTTTCAGTGGTTGAGAAATACTCACAGGATATAATAAGCTAGATTTCAAGAGCTAGTGAGTTTAAGACAGAACAGAACTTCTCCCCTGTGGCCTCTATCTATATTCACAACCGAGCTATTTATCTGACAATTCAAACTTGAGCACTCACAATACACTCTTCAGAAACGACCTGATTATGGCAAAAGTTTTGATAGGAATACTCAGGCTGATTCTGGTTGAAAAGCCATAAGCTGCTTGCAGAATCTTTGAGGACTGAAAGGGAAAAGTCAAATATGCCTTTACTCTCTGCTTTTATATTTTGTACACAAGCACTCTCACACCCAAATTCTCTCATCAGTTTTTACATAAGATGTAATAGTGCCTTCCAGGCTACTGGCAACATTCCACCTGTTGTGTACCAAAGGCTGAAAACTCTGTTTTTTTTATTCTGCCTCCCGGACATCCACATACAGCACGTGCACTGTTTACTCTGCTGGTGGAGTTCTAGAAGTCTTTCTTTCAGGACGTCCAGAAAATCACAGAACCTGGTCTACATAAAAAAAGTTCATTTGTTCATTCCCCTCTCCAACCTCCACAAGCTGCCAGGCATGGGATACTTTTTCTAAAAACATAACATACCAAGATGAGCAGGCTTCTCACTATAAGACGACAGCCAAATTTCCAGGGTCACAGGAACCTGGAGACTGTTATCTGGGTCATGACTTTTATGAAGAGTGCATGCCACAGGAAGACAGGAAGGTGACTTCTATGAAGCATGCTGCAGTTCACATCCGCCTTCACTAATATTGACTTGGAAGGAAATTAAAGGCATGAAGCTTTCCAGTGTTTTTAAACAAAGACTACAAGCCTTTAACGCTGTACTTAAAAGAAAGGGAAAAAAAAAAAAAAAAAAAGTCCATTTTATTGATTATCTGGAAAAAAATAAAAGCAGGATCTGAATTTAAAATTTATCTGAGAAGGAGTGTAGACCAAATCGCCCTGGTTTTGCTTTTATTGATGTCAAATCACTTTTGAGCAGATTAGAGGAACTAATTCAGAACACAGCCTGTTTTTGTGTTCTTAATCTCTCTTTGGATACTTTGCTTAGTACTTTAGCCTGCATGTGTGTATAGTCTTACTAGACTCCAACAGATGGTCTGCATCAAAGTTTTTCTTGAAAGAACTGTGACTAATATGAGCTGGCCTCATTAATCAAATGTGGTCTGTATGGAAATAGTCTCTAGCTGTGAACTGAGTAATTTCAAAAGGCATGAGTTAGAAAGGACACAATTGATAGACACACAAATGTCCTTTTTATTGTGTATGTCTGTGAATGTCTATGAGACAGAAAGTATTCAAAGAATGTATATTTTGGGATTGTTCATAAGGTATTCTCTGTAGTCACAGTTTCTTTATAAAGACCTATAAAGTTCATTAACTTATATCAATGAATGATTTTTAGCTTAGGTTTTTTGTGGTTTTTTTTTAAAATGTAGTTTCCTTTTATTTGGTTTCTGTTTTTATAAATATGTCTGCTCTTAATATGATACACTTTGGGAAGACTTAACTTTCAAAGTTTAAAGGTTATAGACAAGAAAATGGCATTCTGCATTCTCTCCTAGAAGCAGTGATTTGTCAGCTCCAGAGCCTGGTATATTAATGTAGCAGCTTCTGTGCTTGGGGCAGCATCCTGCTGTCCTTGCACACACTGGATGATGCAGAGCAGGCTGTCCTGGCCATGACAGCACTGTTCACATGAGCGTTGGTCCAATTCTGAAAGCAATGTCAGAAGAACGTAAACTAGATGGACAGCCAGAAGGAGATGAGAAAATATTAAAATCCCATTATGTTTTCTTGACAATGTCACTTCTAGCAGACTCATTAGTGTCAAACAGCTGTATCAAAACCACTGTGAGACCAGCAGAGAGATGCCCACCTGTATAGATAGACTGAACTGGCAGCCTGGAAATGAGATTTCTTCTGTTTCATATACTGTACTGGGCTGTTAGATCAAAAAGGTGAATTTAAACACACTTTGACTTTGGAGGATACTTCATCCTGCATTCTCCTATGAAAGTAATCTTGATGGAACTTTACTGTATTTTACATAACAATGTAGCATAGTGTAAACACAGTCCATGAATTTGACACTGCTGCCATTACATCAAGAGTAGCTCACTCCACAAATAACCCCACTGAAATACAGTGAGCTGTTTCCTCAGCTCTGGTGTTATTGTCAGCAATATGCAGCAAGGCCAAAACACGACATTTGTTAAGTTCTGCTTCATTGCCTTTTCAGTTGTCGGTTATGAAGACACAATGTACCCGTTGAGATCTGTTTGAAAAATGAACTCTTTCTACTTAGCAAATTTACCTCATACTACATTGCTGTGAAAATCATTAATGATAAGAGTTAATGGATGCTAGAAAGATTGCTTAAAGATCCTACAATTGTTGATAGTAAAGTTAGACTGAACTAATACTGAGAGATGATTTTACAGAGATGGTAAGGAAAGAAGGCTATAACTAAGTTATGATACATTGAGGATGTTGGGGAAGAGGGTGGAGTACAGAGCGGATCTGTTGCTCAAACACTGGAAAATACACTTAAATTGTATCCAGTGACTTGGATTAACTCAGAGATACTGTATAGATCAATTATACTGAATGATATTAATATCAAGATCCACACTACTGATGTTTGCACTTCAGAAATACATCTACCACTGAAAATGTTTAAAAAAATTACCATGCATATAAAAAAAAAGCCCAACAATCCCAAACCAATCACTTCCAAAAATTAATTAAGTGATAAATAACAGTATGTACAAATCCACTAAACTGACCACTTTGAATTGTTTGGAGGAAGATGTTAATCTGAACTATGCTAATTTTTATATGGCCAAATTCATGTTCACAGAACTTACATTAAGAAAAAAACAAAAACAAAAACAAAAACAAAACCACCAAACAAACTGAACAAAACAACAACCACCAAAGTGAACAAACCTAAGGAAACAAAAAGCCTGTTATGCCACATTTCATTAGAGGAAAAACAGTATTCTAAAATCAGTAACAATGTGAAGGAACATAGTATCACTGAGAGATTAGAAGGTGACCTTTTTTGGTAGTGCTGTGCTTTGAAGGGATATTGTTTGACCAGTTAAGCATAGAAATTGATTCATTTTAGAGAAGATGTTTCTGGGGAATTTTTTATGTGGTCATTACTGAGGGCCTTTTCCAGTGACTCTGGAGTGTTCTAGTCACACTGCAGCACACTTGGAGTGTCCTGTGGCTGGAGGCATCATACTTTCAGACTCTTGTCCTACCGAGGAATTTCAACCACCCTGACACCTGCCGTAAAAGGAGCACAACGAACTGTAGGCAATCCAGAAACCTCCTGGAATACATGGAGAATTACTTCTTGATCCAGGTAATAGACAGCCCTACCAGTGTGGATGCAATACTGGATATGATGATCACCAGTGTAAACAAACTATTCAGGGACATCAAGACTGAAGGCAGCCTGGGCTGCAGTGAATTTGCAATCCTCAGGGATATGGATCGGGTAAGGAATAAAGCTAGGCACCTAAACCGTAGGAAAGCAAACTCTCAACTTTCCAAGGAGATAGTCAATAGGATTCCCTGGAAGACACAGGGACAAGGGAGTGTAACAGAGCTGGTGGATCTTTGAGAAAACCTTTGATAGAGAGCAAGAGCTAGCAATTGCCTGAAGCAAGAGATCAGACAAGGGTGTCAAGACTGGCATGGCTGAGTAGGGAACTCTTGGTCAAACTAAAGAGAAAGAAGCAAGTGCACAGAGAGTAGAGACATGGAGAGGTAGCCTGGGAAGAGTATAAGAGATGAAGTTCAGTTGTGTAGAGATGAGTTGAGGAAGGCAAAGGGAAGATGGAACTAAACCTGGGGAGAGACATGGAGAGAAACAGGGATGGCTTCCACAGGAGTGCTAACCAGAAAAGAAAGGTCTAAGAAAAGTTATCTCCCCCAATAAACAATGCTGGAAAACTGGTAACAGCACTCTGAGTCTTCATTTGGGATGTGCAGCAGAATGAGGACTAGGACAGCAACCTGCTTCCCACTGTAAGTAAGTATCAGGTTCATGACTACCTGAAGAACCTGAATATGCCTAAGTCTATGGGATCCCAAGAGATGCATTACAGAGTCTGGGGAATATGTCTGATGTAGTGCCAAGCCACATTTCATGATATTGGAAAAGTCTTGGTAAAAGTCTTCCCAGGTGACTGGAAAAATAATGGTACATAAATGATACAAAATAATGATTCATAAAGGTGCTGCCATCTTTAAAAAGGATAGAAAGGAGGATCCTGTGAACTACCGACACCTCAGCCTCACCTCAGTGCCTGGGAAGGTCATGGAACAGATCCTCCTAGAAGCTCTGATAAGGTATATGGGGGACAGGGAGATGACTTGAGACAGCCAGTGTGTCTTCACCAACATCAAGTCCTGCCTGACCAAGCCAGTGCCCTTATATTGTGGAGTGACTCCATCAGTGGACAAGGGAAGGGCTACAGATGTCATTCATTTGGACTTCTGTAAAGTCTTGGACACAGTCCTCCGAACAGCTTTGTCCTTAAATTGGAAAGAGATGGATCTTATAAGTAGATTTTAGATAAGAAAGCAGTTGGACAGCTGCATCCAGAGGGTAGTGGTCAATGGCTCTCTGTCCCAGTGGACATCAGTGGCAAGTGGTGACTCTCAGGGGTCTGTATTCAGACCAGTGTTATTTAATTTCTTCATTAATGACATTGACTGAGGGACTGAGTTCAGTCTCAGCACATTTTCAGATGTCACCAAGTTGAGTGGCACCCTTTGACATACCTGAAGAACAGGATGCCATCCAGTATGACTGATGTTTAAACTTATTATTTGAGTCTTTGTTTCTGTTGTGTTTAAGCAGCATATTGTTGAAGCTCCTATTCCTCATAATAAATATGGCCACTTGTCCTGATTTTTCACTTCTCTTTGTTTTCCTGATTTTTCTTTTCATGCTGTGAAATATGCAGGCTTTAATTTAATGCCAAACTTGCTGAAAAAAAGGAAACAAAAAAAAGTAAAAATAATTTTTGAATTTCATTTTCTTATTTCAGAATCAGGGAAATTGAGTACAACACACACAAGATAGATTTTGGAATGTAGCCTTTTATTTGGCATGTTGACTTTTGATACATCTATATCCTTTGTAATCTCATGCTTTATGATTCGCAGATTATCCTGTATATTTCCTTTCCTTTTTTCCCTTCTTTCTCTTTTATGCTCATGAAAAGTTATGGGCTTGTTTGTTTTGTTTAGTTCCTGGAGACAAATACATTTTTTCAGTCAGTCATGAAGTTGGCAAAGACTGAAATCTCAGAGGTTTACCTGCTTTTTAAGAGATTCTTTTTCCAGCAGCTCTACATCTAATTTTCTTTGTATACCATCGTTTGAGATTCTCAAGGTAGTGTTTATTGGCAGTGACCTGCCAGACATTCCAGGTCTTAAGGATGAGTGAATAAACTTTGCTGAATGCTGCTGAATATGTGATAATGCAATTAGTATTCTTGCCAACTGAATTGATAATGAGATGTTGTGTCTTCAGGGACCTTTGTACTCTTTTGTAAATGCCTTTTTTTTTTTTTTTTTTTTTAATCTATTTTATTTTAAATACATCAGATACATATGAGCTAAGCAAAAACGTCCATTATAAATTAAAATAACTGTAGATTGGGCAACCACTTCTGATTTTACAATTGAAGTTCAGTTTACATCACTGCTTAAGAAACAACAGACAAAAGATGTTTTATTTCTAAATTTTTAATACAAATAAAATTATTTCTGATAAATACATAATTTTGCATTCAGAGCAACACATATAGGATGAAGTGGAACAAAGCTCAGGTTACACCACATATTAACATCATCCCAAGGCAGATCAGGTCAGTTAATTTCCAAGATTTGCTGATAATAGTAGGGTGTTTGGTAGAGTAGCAAAAAATCAGATGATCCTAATCATCTTGATATTTAATTCTAAGGTTGCAAATTCTAATCAGCCCTGTACAGATTGGTTGCACAGAGGTGCACAGAAAATAGTGCAAAGAATTGTTGCCCACTATTTTTTAGTAATTATTATGGGAAGATTTTCCTCAAAACCACACAAGAATGCTGGTATTCTCCTTGGAAAACCTTACAAGGGATGTGTATGACTTGCAGGCTGTATATCACTTCCACTGCAACTGTTACAGTCACTGACTTTAAACCCACAAAGAAGTGAATAAATCAGATATCTCTGCTCATTAGGAGGGTGTGAGCATGAAGCTGATACATAAAGTGAAGCTATTTGTAACAATGATGTTCCCCTTCAGCTGAAAAAGCAATACAGAGGATTGTTTACTTCAGCCTTCTTGACAACACTGTGAAGTATTTTGTTCAAAATGAAGCAGGGGAAAAAAAAAGAATAATAATTATATATATATATATATATATATATATATATATATATATATATATATATATATATATATATATATAAAAAAACCCGAAACAACTAATGAAACAGGAATACTCCTTGCTAGAGATGCAGAATGCCAGAAGTGAATCCAGCTAGAGTACACCCTTAGTGAAATTACCCCACAAGATATGCAGCTCTTGGGAAGCTGGGGGATTTAATTTAACCTTGCTGCATACTATGGAGAATTAATACAGTGGGTCAGTGACTAGCCCAGGCAGCAGTACCTGGACTGACTGAAATTAGTTTATTGTATTTTACTATGGACACCCAGAATTAGAAGCAGAATAAGGAATAATATTATTTACACTGTAAAACCTTCACACTCCTGAGGAGTCCACACTAATGGGAAAAGGTGCTGTGTGACTCCATGTCAACTGATATAAGCCACATCCTGCTGGTAAGGGCAGATAAGGTTTTCAGAGCGATTCTGTAGCAATTCTGTGCATGGATAATGAAATAGGTCTGAGGAATGAGGAAATAATTTCAGAGGTCATGGTATGAACCAGAGAATCTTGGTGCAGAGGAGGAGAAGTAGGACTGAATTTTCAAGAGCTAGCCAGCAACATTTTTGTCTTATGTATTGCTCTTGCTATTTTTCTCCTGGTGACAAATATGAACTTTTTTCATCCATCTCCAAACTTTAGGACTCTGTTACTCTGTGCCTGGCAGTATTCTCTGGGACTGAGTAATAGGTAAACTGACTTTATCCCAGAAATGTATTAATTCACTATGACATACATGGGAAGATGCACTTCTACATGAGATGAGGATGTAATTGTGTCTTATACCAACGCTTAGCCTTTTCCAATCCCACCAGCATTTCACAGTTATGTTTTCCAACCTGAATGTACAGTACTTATAGCTAGGAAATATTTCTGCCTTTCATTTGTTTTGATAGATGTCACCTAATTTGTCAACTAATGAACGCTAAATATTGTAACATTTCTTGTTTTTCACTGTCAGGAGCAGGACGAGATATTCCCCACCTATTATCTTTCTTAAAAAAAATTCAAAAGTGCTTTATTTTCTCTTTATGTTGAAAAATCCCTCTGTCCCTTTGGAAATAAGGTTACTTCAAATAAGTGCATGTATAGAAAAGCACAATGTGAAACCTGATGTGGAGGATTGCAGAATGACAGGGAGCTCTGCAGGTCTCTACAGACTACATCCCACAGAATATAATAAGATATATAAAATAATCATCATATCCTCACCACTTTCAGGTTATCATTCTTGTCTCAGATGATTTTCTCTTGGTATCACAAAGACAAATTTTGGTACTGATCAATAGTATGCTCAATATATTCATGGCATCAATCCATAGTATGTATCAGGATACTTGTAAACACACTAGCTGTTCATCTGTAAACAAGATTAAGGGGAATAATGAGTCCAAACAGTTTCAAAATGTTCTTAGTTCCTCAATTTCCTAAAAAACTATTTTTTATATCCTTAAACATAATTTTCTCAGTAGATGACTTTTCTTCCTCTTCTCTTCTCTTCTCTTCTCTTCTCTTCTCTTCTCTTCTTTCTCTTCTCTTCTTCTCTTCTCTTCTCTTCTCTTCTCTTCTCTTCTCTTCTCTTCTCTTCTCTTCTCTTCTCTTCTCTTCTCTTCTCTTCTCTTCTCTTCTCTTCTCTTCTCTTCTCTTTCTCTTTCTCTTCTCTCTCCTTTCCCTTTTTATCCTTTTAATTTGCTATAGTGAAATAGACATAGCCAAGTTTTTGAGATATATGTTCAGCTGATCAAAATTTTGATTCTGAATAGCTCACTGATTTCCTGACAGCCGTAAGTATTCAAACTCAGTGGGTATTTGTGCTCCCTAGTATCTATAAATATACTGCAGATTTTTGATTGCTTTATGATGGAAGTTTATTTTATTTTATTTTTGCCTTCACAGTTGGCTTTGGATTTTTTTCTGCTTTATAGACCCTTGTCTTTTTATTAGTTCTATGTTCCCTGTTGATTTTATGTTTTATATTCCTGCTGTCACTACCAGCATCTCACTGCAAACAAGAATGCTGTATCTCAGTGGGTTATTTTCTGTTAATAACCTGTGATACAGTGTATAAATAAACCAGAGAGGAGTTCACAGGTGCAATTTATTAGAGTTATTGCAATGTGACTTCAGTAATGGTCTCAAGTTCTTTAAAAACTTTGGTTGAGTTTTGAGTTGAAGAAGACAGCTATATATTGCAGTTCATGAGAGACAAATAAATATCAGTGTAATGAAATATGTCCAAGTCCAACTCAATAATAATTGCAATTTCTCAGTGTCAATACTTGGAGACCTATGTGTACCTCACGATAATACACCAGTAAAGTAACACATTATTCAGGTTAGACTGGAAGAATGAAACCAAGCAAAATGGCAAACCATACAAAATTTTCTGTCTTCCCTATACTTATATCACTGTTAACTACACTGTTATCTTAATCCTAGTACTTCCCTATTAAACTCCACAGTAAAGAACCATATTTCAGACATATGTTGTACCTATGGAGAAGAGCTCTGTAAAACAAGCAAAACATAATTCAGAGGTTGTTTGAATCCTATTCAAGTTGCAGTGAAGCTCCCAAATTACTCGAATTATTTTTTAGCACATTTTTTAGAAAATCTGAGTAAGGTGAAGGTCAAAATTTTATCAGTAATAATGTGTCTTGTCCACAAAGAATAGAGCTGTCAGCTCTGAAATGCCTGTGAAGGCCACTGTGCTTTTCATCATTTGCTGCTGCTAATAAGAAATTAAATCAGGGAATCTAGCACTTGGTGTGAGTCAGATTAAATGAAAAAGATAAAGAGCTCAGAGCAGCTAAAAAGCAGTCTTCACCCTACCCTTCCTCATCCTTATAAGCTGATATGTTAGCTCAAATAAAATCTGTTCTGGAATCACGTGCCATTTTCAGAAGTCTGTCATAAAATCATATTTTAGAACTCTTTCAACTCAATATCATATGTTTTATATGTCTAACATTATACTTCATGTTCTTTTCTAAGATTAATTTATCATTGTCTTCTCTAGACATTGACATCACTCCAAACAGAGTGCAGTTGGCACCTTTTGGCCAGACACACAGCTAAACGAGAAGCTTTCCATTTAAGACAGTCTGTCTTGCACCTCAAATGTAGATTGCTGACATGGAAAATCAAGGTTATTGAAGTTGTTTGAATTGGAGCTACTTCACACCTGTGGAAGGTGGAGATAGCAGAAACCTTATTTTGATGAAATATCAGGTTTCCCTGTCTAATCCACTCAACAATTTACAGAATCTATAATCATATATCCTTGGTGTCTCATGGAAGGGGGACAGCTGACCTAGAAAAAATACTTTATCTTTGTCAATTATTGTTGTCAGAAGTTATTCTGCAGAAAGGACGTTTTACACCTGTTATCTTTGATTTTAAAGCCACTTTGCTGATGTTAATAATTTCATTCTCAGAAGTGAAATTCTCTCAATGACTATGAAATATCTATTAGAAGAGGCTCAGCCAGAACCATGCCAGTTCCAGAGTTTGCACATTCATCGTATATCGCCGTCACATGAATAACCAAATTTTGCTTGCCTATGCAGGAATGAGTCCTGTGGGATTTCTGACTATTAAAGTTCAAGGTTTTCTTAACAGGCAGCAGGAACTCAGGGAAGATAACACCATGAAGGCAGTGCTTAGGTCCTATCTCAACTCCTGCCTTGTAAGTTGCTGGGAACACTACTGCTGCTATTAAAGGGGTCAAATCTAGGCTTGTTTCTCCTATGTAGGTGCAATCAGGATTCAGTGACAATCATGACATCTCCAGCAGAGGGACTCTTCATGGGCCTCAGAGAAAACAAATCCTAGTCTTGTATAGTGAAAGTTTCTTTCTAACAAAAAAATGAAACCCTCTTTTAACTTAAGTGGCTAATGCATCATCTGTATTACTATCATGATAGTTCTGGGCAGACAATATAGGTTCCTAACAGGGTTTTTTTTATTATTAGTTTAACTGCAGCTGTTTCAAGATCACTTTTAAGTACTGTGGAAGTAGTTATGTATCATCCTTTCATAATACTCTGTAGGACTTGTAGACGAAAATCAAACAAAATGTAAGAACATAGGCAAATATAATTAGAAATACCTCAAAAAGTTATGAATATTTTTGTCATTTTCCAGCTTTCCTTTTGTTAATATTTATATTACAATTCTGCTTATAGACATAATAATTCTTTTTCCCCAATATTGACACTGTAGATGTTTTTTCTTTTGTATGATATTATAGCAAATGCACTACATATGAACCAGGACAAGTGTTAGAAATACCTTTAATCCTGGTCATTTTTAAACATGAGGATGATCCAAAGGCAACCTGTTTTCCTAGAAAGTGGAATTTTGCTCTTTATTATACACACACTTTATGATCATTTTTACATCTATGATGTAAATTGCAGGGAAAGGGTTCGATTTTTTCTCTAGACAAACAGGCTAAAATTTTTCAAATCTTTGTTGCACATACTTGAGTTTTCATGCAGGGTCCTCATTCTTAGTGTGTATGAAGTGCTATGAGGATACATCTGAAATGTCTTTCTGATAACATTATGCACATAAGAACTAAAAATCTGACTTACCTTTGCTAACATTTTCAAAGAGTTTGCAGTTTGACACATATGACAATATATCATAAATTTAAAAATAAATTGTCAAGCTTTGTCTTTAAACTGTTATATAAGAAGGGACTATTACAAGCAGCTGCCTCAACTGAAGGACCTGATCAGTGAGAAGGGAAGATACATTTTTATTATTACTCATCTTTTATACAGAGATGACATCAAATCTGTATGATAACCTGAGTTGAAATTTCAGTTTCAACTTTCTTCTTCCCTGTTGAAGGGATCTGTTTTTTCTGAGAGATTTCCTATCACTAGCAATACTCAGAGGTGTGTTAGTTCACCATCCCAAAGTGTTACTCGCTTGTCCTGCTGTCCAGTGCCACTGTCTTTGATGTCTGTAGGGTCTGCACGGTCTGAATGCTAACTGAATGAATGCAAAGCATATGGGAAGGACAAACATATGTAAGTACTTTTAAAATCCTCCTTATTCCTTAGGACTACATCTTTCCATATTGTCAAGGCCTTCTGTGAAATTAAGAGAGGAACCAGGGGGAGTGAATGACTTGTGGATGTCAAGTTCTCCTAGGTGTTCTTTTCTAATCCACTTTTCCTTGAACAAATAAAAGTCTTCCAACATTCTTTACCCTGGTCTCTTGTGTCAGAGATCCCTGAGGGTTGGTCTTGTCTTGAAGAACAATGCAAAGAAGGCATTGTTTTGATCTGCTTCCTATACATCTCTGTTACCTCCATTTAGTCCTGGTCTCACATTATCCTTTGTTTGTCTTTTTGCATTGAAACATTTGAAGAAGCTCTTGTTTTCCTTCACATCCTTGGCCAGATTTAATTCCAAATTTCTGAGAGAATTTTTGTCAGCTTAGATACACAGTTAAATTCCTTTTTCTCTGCATTTTCTTAGCTGCATGCAGCTGATACAAGCACTTTTACTAAACTGGGGAAATTCTCTCACATACCATAACTCAAAGGTATAGTTCAAGCATTTCAAAGAAAAAATTGAACTGTCAGGAAATTTTATGATTCCACAAATCTGGCACTGGAAAGTACCCCTGCCTGTGGCAGGGTGTTGAAGCTATATGTACTTTAAGGACCCTAACTTATTCTATAAAATCAGTTTCAGATCAGGTGGTTCCATTTCTAATTAAGAGCAAATTCCTTTCTATGCCTCCTTATCATAAACATTGTTATATGTAACGTTGAACATTAATTTCCTCCATTCTGTTATTAGGCAAAATGTTTTATCTACTCAGTCCTTAAGTTTTGCTGAGATTGAAAATAGTGCATATTTAGGCCCTTATTCCCTTATATAGTGAAGATGTATGATAATATGTATATAAAATATTTAAAACAAGCAATGTTCCTGACTACATGTCATTACTACATTAATGGAATTTGAGTGACAAGCTTCTAATCATTTAGGTTTTCTAGAAGTTTGTTAGAGGACAGAAATAACTATTAATTAACCTAACATGCTTTTATATTTGCAATTTCTGCTTTTTCATATTCTTTTGCAACTCTAATTATCAGTAGATAAGGACATACACATATTATACAATATGCAGTATGTGGTTTATGAGTGGATATCAAAATAAATTTATATCAGCAGTATGAAAAAAATGTATGTTTTGACATGAATTCAGATTTTCCTAATATTCTGTACCAACAGGGGCTAGTGAATTTTTAAATTTATGTGAAGTTAAATGAATTTTATGTACCTATATTGCACTAACCATTTGACTTAGCAGAAATGGACCTAGATATAGAAGGATTTCTTTTCACAGAGATTTCTTAATGCTCCATGCTGTTGCCTGGTAATCAGAAACTGAAGTTTTGAAAGTCCTTATATAGGATTGCTTATGTATTTATTTGGCTTTGTGTTTTTCACTTATTAAGTTACTATTCAGTTTTGATTTCATGTTAATTGCTTTGCTTTTAAAGTTCCAGGCAGTTACTGGATAATTTCCAGTGCAAAGAGAATAAAGCTAAATAATGTAGACAAAAACAGAAGTTTTCTTTGAGAATGCTGTTGAAGTTTGGGTTCCATGTCACGTCCTGGGCCATAAAATGTAAAATAGGTGTCTCCCTCTAAAAGCTTGGCAGTGAAAGAATAGCCTTAAAAACAGGGGGAGGGGAGGTTTAGAAAATAAGAAAAATAATAAAAAACACACACAACATAAAAAGTATTATAGTATCTGAGAGATACTATAATTCAGAGGTGTTAGGTCAATATAAGCTTGCACAATTTTTAAGGAAATTTTAATGTCAACAGATCAGTGAATAAATTTTGTAAATCTATTCTATGTATGAGAATCCACTCTTCCAGCCTGGTAATGCTGTATTATAGCAATAGTTCAAACTTCAACAGGAATGCATTACTTAAAAGCATTAAAAAGCAATAAAAAACAATGGTGCTTTCTTTGTGATAAATTGACGCCAAAGAAAAAATCTTGATAATCTGGTATATTATTTAGGGGAGCAGTGATCAAAAGAAGAAAGCATTCAAAGAAATAACATTCTTGTACATTTTGTACTGATGCAGAGTTACTGCCAGTAATGTTGAATACAATTATTACCAAAGAATGTTGTGGAAATGCTTTTAAAAATCACCTTTATAAATCTTTGCTGCAAGTTAAGAGAGGGAGAGTAAAAGGAAGACAGAAAATTTGAAGATAGCTGTTACTACTTATAAGGGTTTAATTATACTGCTACTTTTTCTTGTGCAGTGATGTTTTGTCAATGCATTGCTTTTTACACAGCCTCTAGATGGGCAGTAAACTGTATTACAATTATCCTGCTCTTAAAAAGGAAATTGGATTATAATTTTCAAAATAATGTGTTCTTCCATCATATTAATAAAATTTTAAAAGATGTTTTTATTCTCAAGCACTAAAAGGAGAGGTTATAGGAAGTCTCTGGTTTTACACTTTTTCAGCAGTGGTTCAATCTTCATCAAAATTTCACCTTGATACTTATCAACAACACTGCACACCACAGAAACCTGCTGCATGAAGATCAAAGCTGTGTGTAAACTCCAGATTATTTAGTTCATGGATGTAAGCTAAACAAGAAAAACTGTCACTGCTCTGGTGTTTCCCTGGGGTCTGGGGATCAAGTATAACAATGGATAGATAACTCCAAAAACAATGATTGAAATGACATTTCAAATTTTCTTCATTTGTAGTAATGCAGTCCCAAAATTCACCCTTCAATTTCTTTTGTGGTGTGAGAGGGAGAAAATGGTATTTTTATTACTTTGCTTGTAATATTCTCTAATTAATCAAAACACAAGACTACTATTTTAAAAGCTTTGTTTGAAGTACTTAAAAATATTTTATGTTGAAGCCACTGACTCACATAATTCTTAATTTCCAGAAAAACAATACTTTTTAATGATAATGTATCAGAATTAACTCTCTGTGAAAGAGAAAACCAGTAGCAACACAGATTACAATTCATCATTTTTGTGACTTTAAGTCTCAACACATTTGACATCTTTCTTAAAACAACAGTTCATTTAATCTATAATAATATATGATATTCATTACTGTACATGCAAAAATATTTTTTAAATAAGGACTTATTACTTTAAGTCCTGCAATTGAGGCTGGAAAATATGACCTTTAATATTCTGAAAAACAGGAAAATATTGCTTGTGAATACTATAATGCTTTTTGCAACTCCTATTGAGAAGATTACCTGGTTCATGTTTTTGAACATTTGATGTTCACAATACCAAAATCATGAAGTTCAACAGCCCCATTTTTCATTTTTTTTGAAGGGTGATGAACCATCTGGCAAAACATTTCCTTAAATTCATCTGTGCAAGGGGGCTGTAGGGTTTCTCTACCCCAGTGATTCAGTGTAAACTTCGTTTTGTAACTGAACTCAGCAGTACTGGAGACAGAAGAAAAATAGGCTTGGGGATAAATATTGGACAGTTTCCATATCTCTCTCAACCTTTTAATTTTTCTACCAGCAAGATGGGAGTATTCAGGTCAATAAGAGAAGTATCCAAGGATCTCCAAAACTCTTCCATCTTCAAAAAGCACCTCTATACTTTTTGCTTGGTAGCATACATTCTTTCCTCTTTTTGCCTTCCAAAGAATCTAGTTGGATTCTTCTTCCAGGTGCTAAAGGGAATATAGATTTTCAAAGGAAATTGAAGTACTTAAGAATTTTAATGAAGTAAAAATAATATTTCAGAACTGCAGTACCAGCTGGATTGCAAATAAAAATCTAACTTTAAGAAAATGACTCTTTTATCATAAGATTTGGGTCAGTTGTTCATCTTTTAAGATGTGTGGGGAAAAATGAAATAAATCAGTTGTTTTTCTTTTTTACCAGTAACAGCAGGTAGCAATCTCACTTTACCTTGAATGTGTCATTCATTACAAGCTACTTGCTTTCAGTCATGGGGATTTATAGTGGTGGAAAATCATCAGGGAATGCTACTAGTCATCTCTGAAATAACACACCATAGAGCACTGAAATTAATACCCATTTAAAATGTATTTAAATCATATGTTTTTCGTGCAGCTGGTTTCCATACCAGTAGCTGTAGGTAGTCAAACATAATGTCCTTTGGAGTTGGCTAGGAAATTTATGGCAGAGCAACTTTAACACTTATAGCAAATGACTGACAATGTTATCTTACATTTATATTCTCACCTGTCCTGCAGCACATTCTTGCCCATCATTTAAACCATGTCATTTTCAGCCACTAGCCCAGATGGCATCTGTAATAAACGTGTGTATGAACAATTATTTCCACTAAAGTGGCATGGCTACTGCAATGACAGCTTTAGGGATTGCTGAAGAGTAGAGGTTTGACTTCTGTGCTCTCTGACTGCAAATGGAATTTATGTAATAAGTTCAAGAATTTAAAATAAAGTGAAATATAAAACTCCCCACAATTTCTTAGTGGTGTCACTGGCTTTACTAGTTGTTGACAATGCAACTCTGGTTGAAATCAAGATAAGCTCTAAACGGCAGTGAGAAAATTAAGAGGATTGATATCTGTAAAAATCCTTCCAATGATACACCTTTTAATGATGACAACACAGATTAGTCAGGCTCTAAAATGTTTAGGCATCATGGCTTCTCAAAAGTCACAATTTCCTCCCAGCACAAGCCTGACACTCATAATCGTCTGTTAATTTTTTCTATTGGATTATCTCAGAATTTTGATCATTTGGCCAGTTGTATGTTTTATAAATACTACTGGATTAAATTTTAATCTGCTGGCACTCCTGCAAATCCATCACAATTCTTTAACTTCTTCAGTACTAGCATCAGAA
Source organism: Sitta carolinensis (assembly GCA_032173965.1). Taxonomy (NCBI): domain Eukaryota; kingdom Metazoa; phylum Chordata; class Aves; order Passeriformes; family Sittidae; genus Sitta; species Sitta carolinensis. The sequence goes on along the minus strand of JAVUNC010000006.1, from coordinate 16,271,891 downwards.
GTTTACTGTAAAACTACTTTTAAACTCTTTAATTGCATTTCCAATAACAGCATGATCTGCAGTATCCTTGAATAAATTTTGAGTTTCTGGGTGAACCTTAAAAGATATATACACATATACATACACACATACACACACACACATACATACACACATACACACACACACATACATACACATATACATACATACATATATATATATATGTATGTATGTATGTATGTATGAGTGTGTGTGAGGATGTGTGTGTATGTGCATACATATAAGTAAGTGCACATATATTTTTAATTTTAAGAAAATTTTGAGGATTCTAAAATCAAAAATCGAAGCAAGTATTAGTATTAAGTACTATTTTTATGAGCCATATTATGGTAATTTTTCTCATGAGACCTAAGACAACTACTCTCAGTGAAGTGATCTGATGAAATTTAAGTCAGTATCACAGTCAACCATAAGAAGACTGCCATAATTTTAGTTCTGTCAACTGGTGTCTGTTGCACTGTTATCAAAATCAATATAGTCTTCTGGTTCGCAAATTATTTTAACATATGCCCCAAAATGTGTAAATTTCCTAAGCAAATTATGGTTATGTCTGTCTGGGGTAGATTTAGTGTTATTCTTCACACAGCTTGTATGGTAATGGGTTTTTAGATTTGTGCCTAAAGCAATGCTGATAACACACCAATGTTGCAGCTGTTGCTGAACAGCACTTGCACAACATCAAGGCCTTTTCTCACTCTGCTGCACGTCCCCTGTGAACAGGGGGATATGCAGGATTTTGTGAGAGCAGGAACAACCAGGAAGATAACCCAAACAAACTAGATATTTCACGCCATATGATGTCATCCTTGGAAATACAAAGGAAAAAGAGGAGGTTTTAGGATGGTCTGCCATCTTTTGCTTGGGAGAGAATTAGTCTTCTCTTGGAGGGTAGTGAGTGACTGCCTTTGTATCACTGCTTTTGTTTTGTTTCTTTCTTCCTTCTTCCACTTCTTTTTTTAATAAATAATTTTCATCTGGGGCCATAAGATTTCTTGCTTTTTCTCTTCTATATCTCTTCTGCTGTCCCACTGGATGCAGGGTAGTGGGTGAGCAGCTGAATGTTGCTTAGCTGCCTCAAGGACTAAACCTACAACTGCTTAGTTACTAATCAAAATTTTTATTTTGGTAATTGCTATTTTATATACTAGAAAAAATCATCTAATTCATTATTAATTATATTAAATGCAATAAAAATGCAATAAGACACTTTTTTTTCTTTTTTTTTTTTCTTTTTTTAAATTCTTGGCATTGAAAACAACAAATGTTCCAAGTCAGGGCAGCCTTTTTTCTCTAGTCCACATTGTGGACCAGAAAAATGTGGCTACACTCATCACTGTGGCTACAGTCAAAAAATTTGCTACCTGTTAGGAGTAGAGCTAGGAGCTTCCAAACCCAAAATATTATCCAATTCAATCAAAATTTCACTTCTTTGCCTTTCACTGGAGAATAATCATGTTACCAAGTGGTTAAGGTTTATGATATCAGAGCTGGCATGAATTTTACTCGCAATTTCACATTTAGCAGCAGCAGCAAAGACTTTCTATGGATGTGCGTGGAAAAAAAAACTGTGAAGAGACAGAAATTGCATAGACATGGACAGGGAAAGAAACAGTGAAGGTTTGAGACAAGGAAGGGACATGGATTTAAGAGAAAGAAGAGTCCAATGGATTTCAAGACACTGGGTAAACACTGAGAGCAACAATGGTTCTCTCTAACATGTCTCATGCTGATATATGAGTCCATTTTATCTTGCTTCCTATCACATGATGTAAGATGTCATTGCCCCACCAATTCAACAATAAATACTACTCCCAGAAGCAAGTAGATCTTCAGTTGCATACTCTGATGAGGTCAATATATTCGCTGAAAGCAGTGATTGCAGAGCTAATCCTTTTAAAAAATACGTATGTAGAGTTACTCATTTTATGATGGAAAACAAAGCAAAATATAATATTTTAAACCAGCTTTCTCATTTGAACCATAAGTTCAGATTTGGATTTAACTCCAAGTATTTTTTGCAAAATCACTTAATGTTTCAGGACCCCTTTCTTTTCTATTTGTAGAGGTGCTTGAATATGTTAGTAATACAGTAGAGATTCTCCACTTTAAACAAAGTAACTGCTGAACAAACACATCACCAGCTTTTCCACCTTCACACAGTCATTGCAATCAGATGTTGATGTATGGGCTCTTAAATCTTTGAAGTACAGAACCTATATTCATGAGCTATGAAGGTCTGAGTCTGTGCCTGGAAATAATGCAAGTATTTTGGAGAATATTTCACAGTAAAATCAATGTATAAATCACATTATTTTCCTTGACTTTGGGTTTATATTTTTTGCCTTAAGGTACAATGCTTCTGAACTGGGTGTTTATAACTGCAGTTCATTTGAAAGTCTTATCAAACACTAATTTAATTTTAATGATGCAAAACATTTACATATTCACACACACATATGCATTCATGATAAATACAGGTTTCCTTTACAGGTCTAAATATATAAATGTAAATCTTGAATATTTGTCAGAGCTACTTTCTTATGTCTGGTATTTCCAATGTCAGTAAAACAGAAACCTTTCCTTAAAAAAGCAAAAATTTCACTAATATTTTTTTCCATAACAAAAGGGAAACTGCATTTCTTTTGAATATTAAACATTGTTTCATTATGTTTAAGCAAGTAGATAATTATGCAATAATTCCATACTAATTTATAATTACATGTATATATAAATTACAGTCAACATCAAGTGAAGTGAAATGTGTACTTCAATGTAAATAATGGGGGAAAATAGAAGGCTAATTAAATGTATGATTGCAGTCAACAGTCTCCTATCTAAGAGAAGAAAGACAGGAAATACAGATTGGTATCACTATTCTGTTTTCATCACTGCACTTTCTGCTCTTCTCCTTTGCTGTCCTTATTCATTTTTGATCACTTGATTATTAGTTCTTCTTATCTGTTTTTACTCTTTTGCCCCTCCTCTCCCAGGCATTGTTGTTGCAAGAACCAAACCCTCACAATTTATTTTCCCTTTGTTGCCATTTATCAACAGGTAAGGTAAGAGGAAGACACTCAACACTTAAGCCCAGCCTAGTCAGCATAGAAGAAGAATGTTTATAGTTCTTGCATAAAAGAAACAAGACTCTATGCTGCTCTGATTACTCTGGATAATCTTGCAAATTTTACTTTTTTTCCATTACTAGACATCTCAGCTTGAGGTTCTGTCTTGTATCTGGATCTTTATTAATTCACGGTAACAGCAAACACTGTAAAGTTCCTCTTAATGTTAATTTTCTTATCTTTTTTTTTGTTTTTTTCATAACCATTCTTTGTATGATAAATATGTACTTAAGATGATAATGTTGTGAACTTTTTTTGGTGGGGTAGGGTCAGGACTGTAATGAATAGAAATTTGTCTAATAGAAATGTGCAAAATCTTCCAAACTTATTTCTTAATACTTCTGGGAAGATATTGAGACAGCTTTGAATAATCTCATAATGTGGTAAAATTACATTGTCAAGAAATACTTTTAATTGATTTCCTTATAAAATATGATATAAAAATTGATCAAGCCTTGGAAGGGTACAGTTCATAATTCTCTCTTGCTTTTCCTCTCCTTCCTCCTTCTAAATGCTTGTGTGTTTTGTGCAGCCCACATTCACCCCTATGTCCCTGCTTTGCCATTATTCCTTGCTTCACCCAATACATGAAAGTCTTTAAATGCAAGGTCCTAATGGCAAGGGCTGATTCCACCAATAGAGAATGACTTGCTGCAAAATTTGCTTTGCCTTTCCTGCTCCAAACTCTGCACCAGAAGAATGGCATCCAGGGATTTGGTTTAGATTTTTCCGTTCATTCATAGTTTGTTAGACCTGTTATCTTGTTTGAGAAGACAAAGAGTCCAAAGCCTTTCTTTGTTGTTTTTTTTTTTTTTTAGAAAGTAATTTTTCATAAAGACATCTAGTCTGTTTTATTTTAGAACTCTAACTATGTCAAGCATATATTAATTTCAAACATTTTCTAGATCCTTGTTCAATATCATAAGTCTGTATCTGATCATATTTGCCTAAAGAAGGTAGGGTATACAAACAATTAGACTTATAAAAGTAAGAAGCTTGAGCAGACATGCACTAAATAAGGTCTTTACAAATGCTATAAGCCTCAGATTTTAAAAGATTCCTTAGGACTTATCATTTCACAGGGAATTGTAAAGAGAAAACTACGGAGGTCTGGATTGTTTTGAAAGTCCAATAGATCAGCAAACCAAATAGAGAGATATGGAGTGTTCCTGTTTCTTACAAACTTTTTAAAGTACAGTTTCATGAGAAAAACATCTCCTGTTCAAAGGTTTTAAAACATAAGTGAAAAAAAAAAACTGAAGGCAGTTTTCATTCCAGGACTTTCTGAGACAAGCAATTTAAGACTATTTTTGATATCAAGTTGTGAGTGATTATGATTCAGCTGATGGCTGACTTTATGTTGATGGAAAAGATCTTCAGGGACTAGGTAGTCCAAATAGAATGAGAAATCATCAGCAACTGAGAAAATACAAGTCATGCAGAACCCCTCAATGCTATAAGAAGGAATATACTCAGCCTAAAGAGTAGACACACAAAAATAATTGTGATAACAATTTTGAGAGGGGAAAATAACTAATTAGTGGTGCATCCTCATTTTTTCAATATCACTGAGGCTGGCATTCAATGAATGTTTAAAAGTCCTGATAATTCAAAAATAAATACTCTCTGTGAAGACTTCTATTTTGTTGACAAATAAAGGCATTTAAACCATATAGCGTAATTCAAAGCATTTTGAGAATAGTGTATAAATTACATATCTGGATGGAGTGCCTTTGGCAGTCACACAAAGCTGCTAATATTGTATATTCTTTGAAATGTGTCTCACTCAAGCATGACCACTTGGCCACTTATGTATGACATTAGTTTCATATCTCCTCTCAATAACAGGATCTCCAGTTATGCAGCACCTTCCAGTAATGAAATTTACCATCAATTTTAGTCTAAATCTAAATTTTGCTTCTGAATATTTTACCTGTGTGAATTTGATCTAGAGGTGCACAGATTCAGCATATCTATAAATAGCTCAAATATATCTAAACTCAATGGAACAAAGGACTGAATGTGTTTGAATATTGCAATTCTAATAGAACAGATGGTGAAACTCAGAGTTTTTGGGACTCAGTCCAAAGCCTACAGAGCATAATGGAAAGACTGAAGTGTCTCAACGATCTAATTTCATTGCCCTGATTTATAATATAATTGTATAAACTGGCTTATGATTCACTCAGAATTCATTAGAGGTTGATTTGAAATCTGACCTCTGCTTCTGCAGCCCCTTTTCAGGAAGCTTGAGCAGAGGTTTAAGTTCAGCAGGGTATCTGACTCTGTTGCTGTAAGTGCTTGTTTGGGTCTGTACAGGTCTACATAACAATCAGGGACAGGGCACAACAATCAGAGGCAGCCAGCAGATGTAGCAGTTTGCAAAGCAGTTTCTGTGTGCTTCTTCTTTGATGTGTTCTTGAGTTTCTGTGCTCTTTATCAGAAACCTGTGAACGTCTGAGAACCTTCAGAAGAACATGAGATTATCTGCTGCTCCTAGGTTGGACTAAGGATTGGGTATGACTTCCTCTAGCAGATTCTGACTCTCTCACCTGTCCTTTATCAAATACACCATTTTTTTATCCATCATTGACTCTCAAAGTAATTAAAAATAATATATACTTTGGTAATGTTTACTGGTACTTAATGACTGAAGCACTACCTGAAAAAAAGAAAAAAAAGAACACTATTATAAAAAAAAAATAATAATAATGGCACAGGGAATTATAGCTGGACTGTAAATGAAAAATTAGAAAGGAGAGTGCTCCTCCCCCACACTGGAGTATGCACATTACTTTGTTTAACTCACAACATTTAACTGTAACAATTTAATATCTGCAGATAAAATTATTTCACCAACTGAATGTGAACAAATGTCTTGAGTATTCTGAAAAATCTTTTTGTACCCATTTAAAGATTTTTTTAAAAATTAGTATTTTATAACCTATAAGAACCTTACCATCTTGTCCTTGTTTCATGCATTCATCTTCTCTTACTCAGAGAGGATATTTTTGTAGGTAAGGGAACTCCCATTTCATGTTTAAAGAAGACTTTAAGGATTACTTGTCAGTAAACTTGCTGGTTCATATAACAACAGTAACTTTCCTTTCTGCTGATTCATATAAGAACAGTAGTGTTTGTCTGCTAGGTCAAATGCTTTAACGTGTGGGTCTTTTTTATCTACATAACAGACACCTTTATTTATATGAAGAGTTGTTCTCTCTACCATAGAAAATGGTCAAAGCAGTCCTCAACATACCAGAAATCTCATTTCCACAGCTTTAGAAGTAAGTGTTTGAAGAACACAATAAAGAGATTGATGTGCTTCATTCTATGGGAAGACATAGATGTAGATGGAAACTCCAGGAAGAGCATCAATATCTACATTTTAAAGAATGAAAGAGGAAATGGGGATCCTTAGTTATAGCTGGAATTCTTAATCTTTTCCTTTCTTTTGCTGAAATAAAGACCCTCTAGAGAGAATCATGACATGGGAAGATATGTTTGAGGAGATTATACACAACTCTGTGTCGTTGAAAATTGATGTATAGAAGGCCCTAACATGAGGAGAATTACCAAAAATCCACAGTGAGGATAAATAATGACCAAGAACCTTTCAGCAAAATATAGGCACAGCTGTTTGAAAATTGACATTTCCCATCCTCATCATGCCAGCAGATGTCAGATTTTGTTAGGCAGCAGTTTAAAAGCCCTAAACAATCAGAGGTTGAAATATCAAGAGTTTACATTATTACCTGTCTTGCATGCTTTGGCTGCCAAGCATTTCCAACACAAACTATCTCAAATAGCTGAGTGAGACAACCTTCACTGTATTTTCCTGAGAATGAAGCAAAGCGACACTAAAGAACAGTTGGAAAAATAATTTTGAATTTTGACATGACTTAGAACCTGCACCTCCCTGAAGACGTTTCCTTCTCTTGGAAGTAAACCTTGCTCAAGGTGAAGCTCTGTGCATCACCTGAGTCAGGGTCAAGATTTGGGCTCCACTCTTTTATCTGAGACACAGAATCAAACCTCACCTCTGAAATTTGAACAGATAATCAACACCAGCTATTTTTGTCCAGTCAAGTTTGGGGTTTTATTAATAAATTCAAGGGTTGTCTCATTAGACACCTTATATCATTTGCTTTCAGTCAGTAACTGTAACCTGTTGGTTTTTGAGCTGATGTCATATATTTTTAATAATTTTATCTTGCATGTAATAAAATTGAAGTTATATAGTGGGTTTAGTAAAGTTTAAATTTATAGGTAAAAAACACCCAACTCCAACTATAAACTACTTTTGCCAAAGAAGGAACACTGTCTATATATATCTATACGTATATCAGAGAAAATATTTTTAAATGTTTCTCTTCTTATTACTGATGCACACAGCACACATAAAACACTATTTCCATTTTTATAATTTTCAACATTTCCTTTATTTTCATAATCCTTGAAATAATTTACCTTTCTCTGATATCTGTTGTAAAATCTGTACCACTTCATAAAACTTATCCAACAACAGTGAAACAAATTTTAAGAGCTATAATCCTGCTTTGTCTTTGAGGACAGAAGCACTTTCCATTCAAAATAAATAATGAACTCACTGTGATGATTTAGTTTTCCTTCATTTCTTTCCTGACACTTCCTCAAATCCCATTTTTCCTTGAGAAATTGTTATCAATCTGAAGATCCTAACCTGAAAACAGAAAGGAATGAATCCTCACCACAATGTTCCTTATTTAGAGGTGTTTCCCAAGTAACCTAAGTATTTTGCTTTTTTTTTTTTTTTTTTTTTTTTTTTAATTATTGAGGGATAAGCTGGAGACCATATCATGATAATTTATTTGGCATCTCTTCTCAGAACTTTCATATGAGATGTTCACATTCCATATACACAAAAATTAGCAGAGCAACTCAAGGTTATTGCTGAAGTGTACAGATTTTATGAAGTGATAAACCTAGAAGAATAAAACTTAAATTCTCATTTCCAGATCTCATACCTTGGCTTTACAAAACTCAGATTGTATGAGATAAAAAATTTTAGGCTCCATAAGGATGAAGAGTAGTTGATCCCGGCTGCTGAGGAATGTTGCTTTGAACTCCTAAAAAATGCTTACAAATTTCTCTTTGAACATGGACCCTGCTCTATCTATTAAATTACTGTAGCTTATGCAGTTTTCAGCATAACTTTGTCAAGGTAATTCTTGTTTGACTTTTTTAATCTCTTCTCCTTCTTCTTTGTTGTGCTACTAATATATTGCTTACTGAGGACATACCTGCTCTTGGCTGTTATTGGGGTGGTTTCAAAGAATTAGCAGGAGAATGAAATGGATTGTAAAGGCAAAAACCCAAACCAAACCAAACAAAACCCAAAGAAGCACAAACAACCACAACAACAACAATAATACCAAAATTCTCAAGAAATTTGGTGGAGCACCCAGACAGATTAACAAAATGTCTCTTAGTTAAGTATCACATTCTTTGGAATAGAGAAGAACATATACTCTAGTTAATTCACTGCATCTTTCCTTTCCATGGCCAATTCTGTCAAATTTCAGATTTTTCAGATTTTGGCAGGAATGTAATTGCAAATATTCATAAATAAAAAATTAAATTTTCTCCTTCTCTTTTGACTCTTTCCCTTGAGTAGAAAAGAGAGAGAGAAGGCAGAAAGGGGGAAGACACCCTCAAAAATCACAGGATGGAAATTCAAATTAAAGATAGAAAAAAGAAAAATATTAAGGAAGGGGAGAACTTTTGCATCTTTTTAATACTTTGTTTATATTTCCATTTAAACAACAACTTCATAATTTACTTTCTCTGCCTTTATCTGAATTGAATCTGCGATAGCAGCAAAGCTAAATGATTTGTCTTCTTATCAAGAATATGAGGATAAGACAATAAGAATGGAAAAAAAATAGATAATATAATAAAAATAGAACAAAAACATGATAAAATAGAAGATCATGAGTTTGGAAATACTAGTGCTTTTTCTCCTACTCTCTACAAAAACATCAAAGGAACTAGTATTTTCTAGAATTTGTGCAAATTAGCATACTTGATTTCCAGCATACTGGTTAACTTTTTTTTCTTAGAGTGGAGGCATGAAAAATATAGATGAGAAATTTCCTAATTGGGGTGTGGAGGGAGAAAGGTCTGTTATTAAGCCTGGTAAGGGTATGCATCGCTTATGAGTCTGTCCTAAACAAAGTATGGTACTAAAGATACCAAGGGTGGTGACAGTTTGAGAAGTGTGAGATGATAAAATGGAGAAAAAACCAGCAAAGCTAATTGCAGCTAACAAGACTAACATGGCTATACTGCCTTGTTCAGGAGTTCATTGAGGCTACAAACTACTGTTTTCAAACTCTTAATGTATTTAAAGTACCATAAACTTTAATGGGCATGTTAAAACTAATGTGAAAATAAAACCTGGATTTTCTTCCCTAAATGGATGTTTTCTCCTGAGCAGCAAATAATGGAGTGTAAGGAGAGGAGAGCTGGATAAAAAAGACATCTGCAAAGCCACTAAAATGAACCTCAATGTAATGCAGTCTCTTGGTAGTTCAATAAAAATCTGTTTTCCACTGTGCTTCGTTTAAAATAAGCAAAGTGAAAATGTCACATATTGAATGAGCTGCATTGCTTGGACTAGTTAAAAAAAAAAAAATTGCATATCATAAAAAAGTGAAGGTGTCTTTCTGACAGGCAAATGCATGTTGGAAACCATAGGGGATCACCAAACATAGGTACTATACTTCGATCCGGTTTGCTAATGATAATTCTTATTATTTTTTTCACATCCAAGCAGGGAATATCCATTCCAGGCTAATTTTCCGTCTTTGAGTTGCAAACCCCTAGAGTATTCTAGCTTTAATACAGACTTAATTCATTCCAGAGTGCATATTTTATTTGGGTATTGTGTATTTAATCAACTTCTGCAGTAGCCTGTATTTAAACAGATTGCAAGGGGGAAAAAAAAGCAAACTTCCTTCTGAATTTAAGTCTCTGAAATGGTTTTTGTTCAGTGTCTGACCTATAGAACGTGTCAAAACTGAATAATTTATGTAACAAAACAAAGACAACAAGGTCAGAATAGATGTGTGATTTTTACAATAGAGAACATTCAGGGACATGATAGTATGTGAGACATGTTCCTGAATGTTAAAGAAGATTTTTTAAAATTTATTTTTTTCTTTGTAAATAAATGAGCTCAGAGATGTGAAAAAAAAGACATTAGATTCCAGAAAAAAGTTAAATTTTGGTACACAGTAGGTAGGAATTAACTGCTTTCTTTGCTCTTTGGGATTTTCTGTGGACCTCAGGGAAGGAATGTTCTAGGAGGTTGCCTTAGCAACAGTGTACTTTAATAATTGCATTAGTGTGAAACTGAAAAACACTCAAAATACTACAGAAAATCACACAGTGCCCACAAAAAGACCCAATTTATCACCTGTACAGAGGTTTCTTTTCCCTAGATCTTGGGTCTCAGACAGGATTTAGGTAGGTGTCTATTACAGTTACAGAAGTTCCCTGTCTGTGGAGGTGGGCGACATTCCATATTAATCAACATTCCATATTAATACGGCCTTTATCTGACCTCATTCTCTAGAAGAGGTGTCACAGAACACAGGGACCAGCTTCTGTTTCTACAATCTTACCTCCAAACATCCCACAGGGGGAAGGGTGGCAGTACAGAATTGCAGAAATGGCTTTCTTATTGCATGTGGAAGAGGATAGAAATCTGAAGGGAAAGCAAATTCCACTCGTACAGAGGAAAGAGACATTGCAATCTCCCTTAGACTCTGATATTTAAATTGTTCCCTTGACATGGCATTACAGGAAACTCAGAAATAATGTCATGGTGACCAGCAGTTGATGATGCAGGAAAGTTGATAGCATTGCCATCACTTCAGGGTCAGTCATCCTGAACTCATAGGTCAATCCTGTTTTCACATAAATTAGTGTAAGATAATAATTTTTAATATTCTTCTATGACTCTATGACTCTAAAGTCATACACACATATGTACACAATTATCATTTTCAGCTAAAAGTATAATTCATATGTATGTCTATAATTTCACTGCAAAATTAAGATACAGTAAGAAATCCTTGCCTATAGAATTGTTTTTTGTTGGTCAAATCATGCTGTCAACACCGAAAACTTGCATTTCTTATTTTCATTCTGTCTTTTAGAATCTTATAGTGAAAAAGAAGCACAACATTTTATTCCTCACAAGTTTTGTTCTCTTCCAGGTTGCAAAAATTGAATTTTCCTTCATTTTTGTTTGAAATGAGGCATAGACTACTGGCAAAGGAATATTTACTCACCTGCTTTGTAAAAGCATAAACAGTGATATCAGCAAGGATGAAAATAAACCTCTGGAAACAGGGCTGGTTAGATTACCATTCACCATCAGCTAAAGTTCTAGATTTCTCTCAGCAATAAAAAATATTATTTTCATGTTATATGTTAATGCAAGAATAGCTTAAAATCTTGTTATTGTGGTTAAAGCTCTAGTTATATAATACAAGTTTTCTTGAAATATATATTGTGCTGATTGAAATTCTTTTTCAGGTGCTAGAGTCAGAAGCTAGAACATTTGATATCTAATTTTGCTAGTCTTTTTGGTTTGTTAAGAAGATAAATGTTATGACAGCTCAGGAAGATGTGTGAATATTAATATTCACAGCCAAGCAAGAAGCATCACTTTAAAATAAAATTTTGGTTAAATTCTGCACATGTGTTTGGGAATATGCACTTGAATTTTCAATCCTAACAAACTGCCACTCAATTTTATTTTCTCTACTGACCAATCATAAATGTTTGTTCATAGCTATTTTCCAGAAATAGCTGCCACAGGTATTGCAGTATTTTACTTGCAAATACAATATATAAATTGCACATATATATATATATGTGTGTGTGTGTGTGTGTGTGTGTGTGTGTATATACACACTAGTGTTTATAGGTCAGAATCAAACAGAATTCTTCATAATTCAAGACAGCACGAGGAGTTGAAGAAATAAAAATTTTGTTAGCATCAGAAGATTTGGAAGTAAGAATATAGACAAGCTTAAAAAAACCAGTGTTGGAATGTTTTTTAAAAGGTCATCTATTTAATCCCTCTATGCTATGCTATTTAAATTTTACCTACATTTTTATGAGATTTAGTTAAGCTTTCCAGGGTATATAAGAACCATAGGACAGTAAAACCTAAAATATCTAGAAGTAATATCTGAAAGATTCATTTTAAATACATAATATATATTTTATATATCAAAATAGAATATCTGAAAGTTTTATTTCTTTTCTCTTCAGGTAGATAACTACAAATAGGAATCTATTTCATTTTATAAGAATATTCACACATATTTTTTTCTAATGTACAGATATCCTCACTATGGCATCTTCAGTTTTCAAATCCTACTTTGAGATCATCAGAGAGAATTCATTTGAATTTCTGATTTAATGTTCTATGAGTTTTAGACCTTTGAGTTTTTCAGTGATATTGCCACTTATTCAAGAAAAGTTTTCATTCTGAAAACATGCATTGTGTCAGCATTGTCATCAGTTAAAATAATAATCCCTGGAAATCCAGGAATATTGAGGGAGATTTTCAACATCAAAAAAGTTGGAGAGAGAAGATAACGATAAACCTAAATCTCACTTTTTCTTCTAAGCTATATTTTACTTTAAATTTATGACACATAAACCTAGTTTTGAGATAAATTATTCACATAGTTTGAGCTTATGCTGAAGTAGTCTAGCTGGAAAGGAAATATTTCTGTGTCTTGAAGAGAATTTGTACAGCTATTGAAACTCCAGAGAGTGCATTCCCTGTTTAATTAAGAGTGTGTGTGTATTCCAGAAATGCACATAGTCACAGATCCACAAGGACTCGCCTGCCTTCACTCATGATGCTGGCACACAGGAATCTTCAAGGTGCAGAATTAGATGAAGACTGTGTGAAGGCTGTTGGGAGAAAAGGGTTCAAATCCTAAGATTTGGTGAGGAGGAGAGAGTAGTTTTGCTCAAAGCGGACTTGCACCTTGCTGCTAAAAATGTCAGTGTGGGAAAATTCAATTTATTATGCCTAGTGTTGTTCATCCTCTGCCTGTTTTAAGAAGTAGAACTCCTGTGGAGAGATAACAGAGCCTCACAGAGGGGCTTGAGCCTCGTGCCAGCAGAGAGATGGCAGAAGCACAGCCTTGAGATAAACTGTGGGTGCCCAGAGCCCTTTGCTATCCTGGGACAGGCCGTTCCCCCCTTCTGCCAGGATGAACTGAGCCTAACGGGGCCACGTCCCCATGTCTGCACTGCCGGCGGGGATGTGGGGTCATGGAATAAACCTATTCCTTGCATTCCAGCTGTGGCTTCATGGTTACCTTGGTTACCTGATTCACACACAGACATTCTTAGCGAATCCTTCCTTTCGCCTGTTTCCTCTTGTGTCCAAATAAGCACTGTAAATAACATGTATATGAATATTTGAAATATGCCTTCAGCTTTTCAATACCATGGAGGATGTTTAATAGCATAGTTAAAACCATATTCTCTTAGGGAAAAAATGTGGGTGAAATGTGGGATGGGATCTTGCAATATTGAGTCAAGTCACAGACAAAATATCAAAACCACATTACTGATTGTATGTCATAGATACGCATTTAGTACCCTGTAAAAGTAATATTCTTAATAATTTTGAAGGACGTTTATATAATAGAAATAATCTACTTGCAATATAAAAGGGGTCATTTCCATCCAAATGGGATGGAATAAGATATAATTTCTCTCTTCACAATCAAGTAGATTTTGAAATATTAAACCACACCTGTTTCTTGGGTAAGTAAACCAGATTCAATACTAATACATGGGAAAGTCCAATCATCCGGCTGTTATAGCATAGGGAATTTTTCCCATTTTTCATACAGGCTTACATTAGCAGCAGACCTTGAATCAAATTGTTGTGAGACATTTTCCCACTTGTCTCTTGACGAAGGTTGACTTGTTTAATACAAATGCAGAACTTTCTTTGCTGTTTTTTGGGTTTTTTTGCCAGTTTTTCTTTCCTTAGTTTCTGATTCACACTCTGTAAATAGGCCTCAAGTTTTGATTGAGTTCCAAGGGAAACAGTCAGCCTTTTTGAATCCTCTGGTTAGTTAATCAATATACCAACTCCTCTCTAGGGGGACCATATAGAAAAAAATAATCTATAGGCATAGATATAATTATCCAAGTCCTGCTGATACCTGAAATCCTTAACCTTAATCAGCACATATGCCTGGACATTTTCAATGTTTTATTGTCTGCTTCTCTCCTCTTGGCAATGGCAGCGAGTTTAGGCTTCAAACTAATTTGTTTGGGTCTTACAGCTGCCTTTGATACAATTAGCCATGAAGCGTTACTGATACACTGCTTTGTAAAGTGTGCCAGGAATAGACAAAATGGTGCTCTGTTCTTTCATCTGAGAAGATGAGAACAGCTGACCACAGAGACATCCACATTATCACTGATCTTTAAACTGGAGTGGCAATACCACCATAAATTCATACTTTTGGTATTAGTAAGACTAAGCTCATGTTTTGTTGAATTGATTTGATATTGGGAAATGGTAAACAAGGTAGAACATAAGTCTGAGATACTAGAGGTCTGTCTGTCTGAACTGCCAGTGGTTCATGGGAGTTTTAGTTGTGGTGTCTCATATCTTCATTTTCTATTCTGAGTCTATGATTCTGGCTTCTTTGCTACACAGCCACAGTAGAAGAGCAACAGACATAGAAGAGGAAGATGAGTAACACAGCATTATATTTAAAGCTACAGAACATTTTAGATTTGGTATCAAATTATCTTGAATAGAAATACCTCTGCTTAATATACATTAATTGAATTTAAGATTATTTAACTCTATAGAAAGAAAATTGTCAAATACAAATATGAATATTGACAGTTTTGTGGCAACTGTGTATGCCTCAAAAAAAAAAAACAAAAAAAACAAACAAAAAAAAAACTAAAAAGAAAGAAGAAATAAAAGGACAAGAAATTTCCAACCAGACATGCTCTTATTACTTCAACTATTTGTTTCAGCTTGTACATTTTATTTAGTCTTTCTTATGTTTAATGACAGTTTTACTGAGATTGGAGGAATGAGATGACAGAATGACTTAAAAATAATGTTCATCAAGGCAAGGAAGAACTTGTGTAACCACTGAATATTGTAACTGCTGTATATTGTAACCAGTTTGCAGGTAGCTCACGACTGCAACTTAATGTGTTGAGATTAACTGCCATTCATGAATGCATTAGGTCTGCTTACCTTAAGGCTGATGCTTTTCTCCAGGCATATGAGATAATTAAAATACTAGAGTTAAAATATTCTGAGAAGACTGAAGAAACTAGAAATGATAAAGTCAAAAGGTTATTAAATGAAGTTTGGAACGTTCTGTAGAGTTAAAACAGCAATACAGAATAGAGAATTTCAGGAAAATATTTTTTTTTAAATCTTTAGCACATTTTTTATTAGGAAGACATATATCTCTATAATTTTACAGGATACTTTTTTTATGCTTAGCTATTAAGCAGACTGGCAGCAGGATATTCTCTGCATGAGGTCTTTGTTTCTTAACTCTATAATCTGATATTTAAATCAAATCACATTTAAATATCTAGTTGCTCAACCTTATTTTATTTGATAGGAAGCTAAAGGAATATAGATGTAGGACAATTCTGAGTTTAAAGGAATTTAGAAGATCCTTTTATAAGGTTATATGTTGGTTTTGAACATCTGACATAACAGCTGCTTACAGGTTTTAGAGAAGTACACTTCCCATCTCAGTAGAAGATGAATGGAAGAACGTCTTTCTTAACTGGTCTATGAGTTTCTGAGACAAATACTATGTATATATTAGAATTACTGATTTGTGTTGATGAAAGAAAAAATGTTTTACCATAAGTCAAAATCCATTATACATTCTTTAAGTTCCAAAATAGCTAAACAAATAATATTTTACTGTGTTTGCTTTGAGTCTTTAATCAAATGGCTACATTCTTTCTGTCTATTTCTTTGGCATTCTGAGTCTATCATATTGTCACTGGAATGATAGACAGCAGTACTGTAGATCTTCAGAAAAGGTGTAAAATTACTTAGCTGTTTGGTCACAGTAGGAAAAAAGAACTCTTCAGGTCAATTCTGAGAACACCTTGCTTTTAAGTAAGAAAGACATTGATTAAAAGGAGACCAAATATCATCAGAGCAATCCAGAAATACTATGATGGAATCAAAAGAGCTACTAGACAAACAGAGGAAACAAAGAAAACTACAGCTGGGATCCTGTTGTACTGGAGATAATACAAACAGCAGAAGAAGAGGGAAGGAAAATGTGTAAAAGAAAATAAAGTATTGAAAAGGAGAAACATAAAAGTGACTATGAAATGAGTAGATGATGCCAGAATATTTGACATTGAGGGGCAGGATCTGAAGAGAGTTCTGAAAGGTTAGGCTTAACTCCCTTCTGATATTTTACCCTGCTATGGTGAAATATTAACTAAGAAGGATGTCTAGGCAACTCCAAAACCAAAAGGAAAACAAACAAAAACCACAACAAAAAACAGAATAAAACTGAAAGACAGGTTTTTTAAGAGGTAAAGCTGGGGAATAAATTTTTAAGGTTTAATATGATTTCAGTGTAATTCTACTATGAAGTTTGTGCATTTAGAAAAAAAAAATATCTAGCCAGTTGTGATTAATTCTCTCTACTATATTTTTTTAATTTATTTTTTTTACTCTAACAGTTTGCTTACATTCCTGGATCAAAAAGAAGGTTTAAAAAGCATAGATATTTTAATATTTAACTTGACTTATTTTCTACTTTACTCATGTCCTCAGGTTTAGTAGAGAATTATAAAGTAATTTTTTTTCTATATACACTATGACAAGAATAACAGTATTGCTTAAGTTATTTTCTTCTGAAGCACATTAGAGACTGCAGCAATATACAGTGGTATAACTGCTTACTCATGTCTTAATTTATAGACTTGACAAACCAATCTAGTAGGATTGAGTTATAGTGTTTCAAATTAAAGTTATATAAAGAAATGTTATCATTTCTGTCTTTCTATAATCATATAGTGTTTCAATTAAATTTATAAAAAGAAATGTTATCATTTCTGTCTTTCCTATAATCAATCTCATGTAGGATGTGAACAAGAACAAGACATATACTATTAAGAAACGTTTCAAGGGATTTTGATATTCCACAATATGCATTCCATTCCAGGAATTTAACACAATTTGTTAGTCATTTGACTTAAAGTAGTCATCTACAGTTAGGGGAACCACTTTTTTCATTATAGACAATTGCATTTCATTTCAACTGCATTTTATCTCAATTCAGTTGGCTACTCAAAGATGGTTTTCTAATTCACCTATTATGGAATTAGGGATACTTCAATATGTCAAAAGGCATAGGCCTTATCTGAAATAATTTCATTCTCAGATACTTATGTGATGAATTATTTCTTTTCACAAGAATAGTCTTTACAAGACTGAAAGAGGTCAGCAAGTCTCATTTTAATTCATCTATTTTTTTCAGACTTCTTCACTCCCTGCTTCATGTAACTGTCCCACACATGTCTCTTGCAAAGTGATTATCAAGGTTCTTACTTTTTTTTTTCATTTCACAACTACACTCACAACAAAAAGTTCATCAACCATCAGACAGCTCTCTATGGACTAAAAATGATACTGAAAGGAAAGGCACTGAAAGCCTATGAAGAAATTCATGTCTATTGAATTACTTCTCCTCCAAAGAACAGATTAATTTTGAAGCTAATGCTGGAGAAGAAAGACTGTTTTATTGCAGTCTGTCTGTTTTCAGGATCTTTATGTAAGCAGGTACTATCATCTTTCCTAATCAAGTCCACTTTACTATCATCTTATTTGACTCCTGTTTCTCTTTACTTCCTACATCTGACTCAGCATTTGCTGGTATTGTGCCTGATATCTATGGTTTGCCTACATTATTTCTTGTTTTCCCATATTCTGAGTCGAAATTTTCCAATAAGTTCTCACTGTGTTTCAGCAATCTCTGCTTAATCCTTCCAATGAATACTCAACATAAATACTGATTTCTTAGGAAAAAATATTTCTGTCTTTCTTATAATTTCCACTTAAGTTGCTACTGAGCAGAGTCAGGACAAGCTTGTATGTTGCTGTTGTCATTATTAGTCTTCATTTTGTAGTTTCTTCTGTTACAGTCTTGCACCAATTAGAAATAACATGCATGTAAAATGGTTAAAACAAATAGAGATTGAAGTCCTGGATTAAGCAATCGAGCAATTACAGCTATTTTCAATTTCAGCTATTATCTTCCGAAGATAATGAAGACACTAAAGTAGCTCTGAATAACTTTTTTTTTTTTCCTCAATGTGGTTTTACAAATGTGGTTTCCCCTACAGGGACTGCTGACACCAGGCAAGTGATTTTCTTAACGGCTGTGATATAGGAGTCACATAGGTGTATCAGTGATGAAATTCCAGGAATTGTAGCTAAACTCCAAAAGCAATAGAAACTTCCCTACCAAACAGCCAACAGGAAATTATGACATTTACTCTAAATCTCAAGGTGGACCTTTCCCTGCAAAAGCACTCCTGTCCTCTCACCACATGGAAGATGTGGGGGATATTCACTTCCTCTTTGACCAGTTCTGCTTCATTCGCTATCTGCTCATGGGGGAGCTTGTAAGTTAAACATCTACTGGAAAGCAGGCAGAAAAATTATTTTCAGGAAGAAAGTGAAAAAGAAAACAGACAAAAAAACAAAAATTAACTACTTGATTTGAATAAAGGCGTAGTTTGCAATAAACTCAGTAAACTATACTGCAGTGGAAAACAGCTGATGCTATTATGGGACTATAGATATTTTGTAAGAAAACAGAATTTTTTATGTGAAAATGCATAAGCAGTAGTAAGCAAATCAAATAAACCTCCTTAAATCTTTCTTCTCAGGCAGTATTTTCATGTTTTTTTTCAGTAACACACTTCACTATTTGCACAGGGATACTGATGGTTATGAATGTTTTAAAGGCAGTTTACTTGCTGCAGCTTAATTCCATGATAGGAAAAGTGCAGTCTTTGATTACAGATGTTTCTTCTCTTATCACTAACTTGAATCTTTATAACTCAACCTTGTAAGAAAATGTCAATTTCCTTTTTGTTAATTGTAAATGTTTTCAAAAGTTCTTGTCTATATTGGTAGTTGCAATCTAATAGATGAATTTATTTGAGGCCTAAAAAGATGCGCAGTTTTCCAGGCTGAATTGATTAAATCGTATGGGTTTAAAAAAACCCCCAAAAAACAAACAACCAAACAACCAAACAAACAAAACAAAGAAAACATCAAACAACTTTACAGATTAGAAATCTTTAATTTTGAATGTAGACATCTATCTGTGTGAGATGGAATATTTCTTATTTCTTATTATTTAATTGCAAAATCAGGAAAAAGAAAGAAAAGTACTTCTTTTGCTCTGTTCTCTGAGTGTAATCTATACTTTTATTGTATTGAAATTATGGAAGAAAATTATGCAGACAGTAAAGCCAGGAGTACTGGGAAAGAAGATAATATGAGCTTATATCTCTACAAATTAACACTGCTGAGTCAAGATTTAACAGGTGACTTATCTACCTTACTGCTTATTCATTGATTTTTTTCACCATTCATCTTTTTAGTTACTATGCAAAATTGCATGTTTAAACTGAATGACAAAGGTCTGATATCTTATATTAATTTCAGTACTTCTAAGCTGCCAGGTTTAAGGGTTACAGACTAATAGATACTTCTCTGAAGAACATTAGTTTTTCCTTCTTATCTGGAGAAAAGAGGGGTGTCTTTCTTTCCTGTATTTCCAGGTTTTCAAAGATCTCTGCTCATTTTGAGATAATATAACAACACGCTGAAGGTATCCATCTTTGCTGAGAAGTTTTTGATTACTTTGGAGGATACAGTCTTACAGCTGCTGCTCTATTATTGTGCCTGTCATTTCTTCCTTTACACCAAATCTGTACCAAAGAAGTTGTATTGTGCATCACTTCTTTCTCCCTTTTGCTATTATTATTATTATTATTGCTATATTAGTTACTGCTATTATTTTATCTTACTTTATTTTCAGTTTTCAAATTATTCTTATCTCAACATAACAATTTTTACTTTGATTCTCCTTCCCATTCCACTGTGGGAAGATGAAGAGAGAGAAGGAGTTGATCTACTGAGTGATGCTTCATCTCCAGCTGGGCTTGAACCACAACAGTGGCTAAAGGAAATCAGCTTGTGCCAGACAATGGTTTGCCTACAGCTGCTTGTGGGATTGCACTTCACCTATGTCAGTCATCTGCTAGACAGCCAGAATTGTCAAACTCTCTGAGATTTAAACAAAGTTCCTTGGAATAATAAAAGTTGGTCGAAGTGGTAAAGATGAGAGCAACGTGCAGAGAATGAGCAGAAGACTTACAAGACTGAGTGTCATAGCAATGAAACAGCAAACCCAGTTCAGTATAGAAAAACATAAAGTGATACCAAAAGAAACCAGCTAATCTGTAAAGCTGAAGGATTTGATTTGGTAACAAAAGTCATTAACCCTTGGAATCAGGATGCATATTTCCACAAAAATAAAGTCTCAGTACTTGGTAATGGACCAAAAATGTACTCAAATATTATAAAATATTAGCGAATAAAAGGAGAGAAAGAAAAGTAGTGAAATCACTGTGTAAAACTGTGCTTTTCCTAAATATTGAATACAATTTGCAGGACTGGTCTTTTTATCCCCAAAATGTACTCCATTGAACTGAGAAAGATTCAGAGAATGACAAAAATGTTTAAAAGCGTAAAAAGATCCTGTATATAATAGTTGAGAAAACATTCTCTGCAGCCTGGAAAGGACACCACATAAAGAAAATGCCTAAAAAAGAGTGTGAATAAGAAATTATGGTTCACTGGCACTCCTATTACAAAAATAAGAGGTTATTACATGGACATAGTAAAAGCCAAGCTCAAACCAAATAAAAGAGCTTAGTTCTTATTAGGAAAAATAACAGACATTTTGAATTTCTGCCCATCAGTTATTGTACACATAAAAATATCTGTGACCAGAAAAAAAAGAAATACAGAGAAGTCAAAGAAGTCACATTAGATTTAGGAAATCCACAAAGCACAATATAATTGATGACAGGGGAGTGACAGAGGGAGCAATAATTTGTTTGACTTATTCTTCCCTTTGTGTAGCTTGTAGCCACTGCCTAAGACAAAAACCCTGGCCTGAGCCTGTATGCCTTTCTTATGGAAATCCTGCAGAGTCACACCTACTTACCAAGATTATGGACTCACCACAGATTTGTTTTAGTCACTTTGATCCTCTGTCTTCAACAGATGTTATTCTTCCCACTGTACACTCACACATAGACTTGTTTTATCAATATGGGGAATGGAAGATGTGTACAACATGGAACACTCAAGGCTGAAGTGAAAACTCAAAAATCTGAGAAAGGTTTTCATTTTAATTGTTCCCCAATGTAGAATCCTACTCCTCAGTTGCATCAGTGTATAATAAATATAGCAAGCATTAAATACAATGTAATCCTAAAAAACCGGAAATCTAAGGACCTCTAGATATCAACTTCGTGCTGAACCTCTGAATTTTGGACTATAGATCTCCAGCATATTAAAAGCTTTTAATCTCATTTAACTGTTGTTGTTCTGTTCAGCTCTTTAGCAGTTTTCTAGCACTAAGTTTTCTTAGAAATAAAAAACTATGTGATTTCCCTGCTTTCAGGGATTTGCCGTCTACAGAGTCACCAGCATTGACAGCATTCTGTCGATCTCTCTGGAAGTTTCTGTCTTCCCTTCATTGCTGGTTTGAGACAGCCATCTCTTAGTCCTTTTGCTTTCTTTCCACAGGCTTGCTCTCCTGTCCCGGATGAATGATAGGAAAGACAATTTTTCTGTGTTTTCAAATAAAGTCTTCCCACTACACCCCATAATTTTCTGTTTGGTGGTCAAAAGCATGAGCCACCAAAGTTCACACTGCATATTCTCTGGTATGCACTGGTCTATTGAAAGGATTTTTTTTTTTTTTTCTTATGTAAGGACATAAAGGAGATTTTTTTCTTTTTAAAATTAATAAATAAATGCTCTTTGATAAATTCATCCATGCATACCAGTGGGAAACATGACTTTATGGATATTATTGGAGAATAAACTACTCTGCATACTTGTGACTATTTGCCCAACAGGGACTTCAGACTGCCATCCTCATCAGTGATGATGATTGGTATTGCTGACAAAAAGAGTGGATGTTTTCGACTTGCCTTGCTTCTTTCTCTTAAATGAAAGATTTTTTAGAGCCTTAGCTTTCTAGAAACTTGAAACTTGTCATAGAACTTTTCACAGAAACTTGTCTGGAATACTACATGTACAGGAATTCTGTGAGCTATTTTCTTTTCAAAGTACATGGACGGGAGTTGAATGGAAAATGCTGGGGATCAATCTCAAAATTATCCATAGCAAGTTTTACAATTACAATACTCTTAAACCTGAGTGTTTTCTATGACACTGTTTGTTTACTTGCACAAAAGTTGTTAATTCTTAAGCGAATAGGCAAGTGCTTTTTTAGACTGGCGATGTTGCTCATCATAGATGTGAGGGTTGTAATGCCCTTCTGAAGCTGTTCATCAGTAAATCTTTGGAAAAATATATGAGCCTATGCTCATTCTTTCCATAGTCCTCAGAAATGAGAAGAGGATTCTGGGCTCCTTCCACAACAGAGAAAAATTACCTCACTTTTGCACCTTTTTCATGTTTTTTCATTTCATATGTTATATTAAAATTGGTTTTTTTGGAAAAATTCTTCAGTCGAAAGAAATTATTTTGATATTAAAAAAAACACACAAAATCTTTCACAGTTTATTTTTAATACAGCAGACTAAGACAAGACCTGAAACTCTACAAGCAGTTTTATGTGAATGAAAGATCAATCTGCTTCCAAGCAGAGAAGGAAAATTACTAGGTGTTTTTCTACCATTTTTTTATTTCTCCTTTAGGTTTATATAACATGATGGGATTTTTAAAGCCTTCCAAGGGAGTTTTCTTTCTAAACCCAGGGACTTTATATAGAGAAGGAAATCTATATTTTCTTTTCCTGTGGATTATGAGATGTCAACAGTCCTGGTCTGTTGTCATTGAAAATAAGCCTTCTGATTTGTTTTAGTATAGTGGAGTCAGTTCTCATGAATTATAAAATAAACAAGAATCATGTTTGCATTTCTTTGTAAAAGATATCACCTGATGGACTTCTCAAGTGACCAGTGAAGACGGAGAGGTGGTAACCTTTCTGTCCAATCTCTGGTCACTGTCCAGAAACTTATATATATGAGGTGAACAATAAACTAGGATCTTCTTCCTTTCTTCTTCTCTGCCTGAACACCTGTTGTGTGTGTTGCTGTGTGTTTCTATCTGCGTCACAGTAACACCAGTCAAAACTTGTTATCCAATCTTGAATTTTATTTACATAAGAGTTACCAAATGTTTATGATCTTTAATTATTATGACATATGTTAAAAATATATTAGATATTATTTATACTTACAAGATAATGCTGTGATGAAAATTACTGGAATTCTGAAAAGGACATGTGAGATTTATTCCATTTGGTGTGGACAATTCTAAACAGACATGAGAATTCCAATGTTAAATACAGCCAGTCCTAATGATGAAAAGAAATCTTCTAGATGAATATTGTGATCTAATATAAAAGATATAATGTAGGAGAAAATTGCTTGCTAAGGTTATGACTAACAGCTATAAACAGAATATTTAAAAACAAGAATATTAAAAAATGGATAATATCACAGATTGCACACTAACCAAATGACCTAGGCAAACAAGATAAACAATTACATTCTAATAAAATACAGTGAGATTTTTTTTCTGTGATTTTATGTTAGTTTTAAATACAAAGTTAATTAAAAATATAGCGTCATAACTGGTGTTTCTTAGGGCAAATCCTACCCTCTACAAATATAAAGTACTGACAAGTAGGATGGAGGTGAGAGAATGCATAAATGAACTAATAAGATAGCAATAACTATTTTCTCAGAATCCAGATTGGGTGTTTTATTTTGTGCTCATGGTGTTGATTACCTCTTCTCCTTTCATTTATGGACAAATAATAGCCGACATTTGAAATAGTCTTTCATAATGACAATGTGAAGTCTTTTCCACAGCTTCTTTTTTATGTTTTTTTGGTTTTTTTTTTTTTTTTTAACTAAAACAGTTAAAAAAATGTTTAAGATGATTCCCCACAGTTAAATGCATCAACAAACTTGTGTACCTCTTTAAATTTAACCCAAATGTCTCAACAGATGCTGCTCTTCCAGTCTCAATAGGGACAGATTCCACAATCAGGGAGTATAATTACAGAGAGCTCTAGCTCCTGCTGTCTCAAAGTTACACTTAGGGCACGCTGAATTGCTTGCCAGTTTCAGCCTTCAATGGCTGACTGAGGCCTTTGGTAATAAAAGATCAGTCAAGAGTGCATTATGATACTTCACAAAATGCTAACAGCTTTGTAGAATTTATAATATGGAGAGACATATGCCAGCTTTGTACACTGCTGAACAGTTAAAACCAAATACAAGAGTAGGAAATAAATACAATATGAGTTTGAACAGGAAAAGTGTGCATTTGTCATCACACAAGGAAGGTAATACATCTGCTATAAAGCATAAATTGACAAGCAATGGAAAACAGTGGTTTTAATCCAACAGTTTTTGTCAGACCCTGATCATAACTAGGAAGAATCTTCAGTTATAAATGGGATGCCAAAGAATGGTTTTCTTCCATGAGTAATACAATATTAAAAACTAACACCCCCCCCCAACAAAATTCTGTACTGAGAATTGCTTTTTTTGCATTAGTTTTCTTCAGAAAAATGTATTTTCTACTATAAGAAAAATTTAGATAGGTGAGGAAGAATGAGCCTAAAATGAATCAAAGAAATGACTAACCCTTTCTGGTTAGATAACATCTGATGTTCTTGTCTTTCCTGCACACAGACATTGAGACTTGGTAGTTAACTGCTACAATTCAGAAGAATCACTCATATGTTAAGGTAACACAGAATCAAGGAGGCAGGACAATTTTGAATTAGAAATTAGAAATTTTGAAAGATTGATTTTTTTTTTTTGTGTGTGTATGCACCTTCTGTATAGAACTTCGAATTCATATTCACTTTCCAAAGCCAAAAATTTTCAACTATAAATATAGAGAACACTTAATTTGTCTGGAATGTGTGAATCTTATGGAATTAAGAGAATACATATTTACCTCACAAAAGCCAGATGACAGGAAACCAAATTATAGTGATGAGGGTCATTAACGTTAAAAACATTTCAAATTTCAGTACACTTCAGCCACAACTGACCATTTTTTTATCTTTTTTATTCATCTTCTTAGCTAAATTATAGAATTTTATCTCATTTGCTCCAGACACAGAACAAATCACTGAGTAACATTTGAAAAATCTTCTCCAGACATTATTTACAGTATGAATTAAAATTTTTACTAATATGGGAATAATTTGAATAAGGAAATTTCATACAGGGTTAATAATTATATGCCATTTGGATTCACTTTTTCCCATTCTTCAACTAATTCACTTTATTTCTTGTCACTCTTTTCCTTGTAATTAAGGTTTTGTGGTTTAAAACACATTACACAACATCTTGGGTCCCAAGGAACTCCCAGCCCTGGCAAACCCAGTTATAATAAGCCTTCATAGGTGTTGCAAATGAAGGCAGTAGCTGGATAGGTGGGAAAAAGTAATAAAGAAAGTGCAAAAAAAAAGCACTAAACCCAGAAGTTACAAACATTAGCATTTCAGACTCCATTTGGCTTTATTTATAACCAATTAATATTATATCTCCAGACATGTAGCATGTTTATGTTTTTATTGCATTTTATACATAAGAGAAGAAGCGTTCAGAGAACTCTGCTGACCTTACTCCACAGATACAAGTGCCACCAGTTTGAGGATTGCATAATCTCCTAAATGCAAGGTTTAGAACACAGAGAAGCTACACATAGTATACATATTAAAAAAAAAAAAAAAAAAAAAAACAAAAAAACCAAAAAAAACCCTAGTACATTGATTCTCTCAGAGGAAATTGGATGATAGCATTGAGCAGAGCTAGCAAAAGGCAGAGGTATATTTGCTAAGTATATAATCACCTTTTGTTTTAAAGCTTTCCTCAGGATTTACCACTCATCTTCAGATTCTTCACTGACATAAAACTTTCTTCTCAGTCATTTTTATTATTGGAATAGGCAAATAAAATTGTTTTCTAAGATGCATTGGCCAGTGCTATATGATGAGATCCTTGCATTGCATAAAAAGTTCCAATACAAGGACACTGAAAGCAGCAAAATGCAGAACAATTCCACTGTGAAGATTTGCCCTCTCCTTAGTGAATCCCTCTGAATTCTCAGAAATGAGTAAGTCATTTACCAAAATTTTAGATTCTTCTCAAAATTCTCCCTGGTGTAAAATACATACAAAATTGGGTCTGGCTGTTCACTTGAGGGCACAAAGCTGTCACAGTAGTACATTTGCTAGGGCCATTCCCTAGGTGCATCCACAGATGGTGACTACTCTATCACAGACACCTGCTGCAAAATAGGCTGTTGCAACAAATAAACATCACTGCAAAAGAAAAAAACATGGTAGAAATTATAGTTTTAGTATCCTTGCGTTACTACATTAAAAAAAATCATTTCCAGGTTAATCAGTTTCATGTGCTGTGCAGCCAGTCACAAGAATAAAAATTATTCTTCTGATTATTCAAATGTTGCATTTTAGCTATGTACATTGCATACTTGTGAATTAAGTGAAATACATTTTAAATTCACTGATTTTGCAGTTTCGAGTATTCCCAGAACTATCAAATTATCCTAAATTTTTCAAAGGCCTGAATATTTGGGAATTAATCTCTTGGGGGTTTGATTTGGCTCTTTATTTTTGTTTTGTTTTTTTTTTCTGTTATATTCACTGGGTTTTATTCTGATTTTTTTAATCAATTAATCAAGACTGGAAAATGGGTATCTACCTGGATTGCAATTCCTTCCAACCAATGCCATGTTACACATTGTAGATTCATTTTATCAATACTGTATGGAAGTACACAGGCAATCAAAAGAATTTTTAATCTTTTCCTATAATCATTAATGGAAAAAATCCCCTCTTTTATGTCTTTTAATGCTTTAAAGGACCGAAATTCCTGTTTCAATATATGAAGTTTCTGAGCACACTTGCATGTGTGTGCATGTTCATGTATATCATTTCATATAGAACCTCAGCCAACAGAAAATTGTAAATTGTTTTCTGTCTATCCTTGCTCAATAATGATTCAAATTTGTTTAGCTCTTCTAGATGGAAAAAAGACTATAGCAGCCAGAATGTTTATACTGCTTAAATGCAGTATAAACATATATATGCCTGGCCAGTTAAAGGGAAATCCTTTACCCCTTCCTCATAAAGTCTTTCTATTCGGAAGTAAAAGCAAATTTGAAGTAGTAACCAAATTTATGGTCTGAGAAAACTACTTTAGGTGACCCTGCTTGCAGCAGTGGGGTTGGAATAGGTGATCTTTAGGGGTGTCTTTGAGCCTCAGCTGTCCCGTGTACCTGTGGTACAGTGCTTTCAGTGCAGAGGTCTGGTTGTTAGGATAGACTTGGGACCCCAGATGAGGCCTGATCAACACTGAGGAATGGGAACTGATCACCTCTCAGTCTGCTGGCAACACCCTTGCTCACACAACTAGGGTGCTGTTGGCCTTTTTTGCTGCGAAGGTGCACTGTTGACTCTTAGTAAAATAGTTGTCTACCAGTACCCCAAGACATTTTTCTGCAGAGCTGCTTCCCAGCTCATTGTCCCCCAGCATTTAGAGGCTTCTGAGATTACTCTTTCTGAGAGGCAGGACTTTGCCTTTCCCTCTGTTGAGCTTCAAGAGGTTTCCCTCTGCCTCTTTCTCTAGTCTATCAAGGTCTCTCTGAAGAGCAGTGCAACCATCTGGCATATCACACTCTGTGACTTTATATAAATGCTCATTATAGTGAAAATCTTTATGGCTCATGAAGACAGAATATAGAGAATATTTCCAGAAACAGACTGTTAATTACACTGGAATCTAAATTTATCTCATTTACATAGTCATATATGAAAAGGGTTTGAACTGAAGTCAATGGTATATTCACATACAGTCATCTGCGTAATCAAAGATTTAGTTAAACCAGACAAAGAAAAAAATTGAGTTTTTAAATACATTCCATAATGTCTGATTTTCTAACGAACACTGCATGATCATTCATTCATGGACCCACTTTCAAGGGATGGCTGCACTGTGTAAACAGAATGAAGATTTGCAATTCACTGGAAAGGATATATTCATGTAAAACATGATTTAATATACATATTGTGTAAACAAACCCAACAAATTAATCCATGCAAGCCAAAGATATTCAGTCTGTAAGCTGCTATCAGTATTCTAGACAATCTAAACAGAGATATTCGAGTTGAAATACATGAGCTCTAAACTGTAAGGACTCTCCAGGTCTTCCAAAGAGGATGTAAGGTTCAGCTTCACTTGTGAGCTCTTCAGGATGGATACTTATGTAATACATTTCCCAGCATATGGAAGTCTCTCTTCCATAGCAACAACACAGTTCTGTTTCTCTTTTACACAAGTAAATAAAGTTAAAGATCCACTCTTACTGAGATAAGGACACTTCTTCCTCTATCTCTGAAATTAATATACACATACTCTTTGCTTATAAAGTCAGAAACTCCCAATTTACCAATATTATTTCCTCCTCATACATGATCTCAATCTATTTTATCCTAGGTGTCTTTTAGCTTCCTTTCTTGAGAAAATGTATTTTAAAAAGTGTCTTTTACATCCGTGGTATTTTAAATGTTTTATTGTTAACTGCCTGCATATCTTTTTCCCTTCTCAAAGTCAGTAAAAACAGATTAAAATTTTTCATGAACATTTGTTTATAATAACTAGTTTTTCCTTGGCTCCTTTCAAAAGAATCCCTTAGAAAACATAGGTGAAACTCATCACTGAAAAATCATCCTTGCCATGGGTTTTACCCCTCTTTTTCTGTGTTCTCCAATTAGATTTAGGACTATTTTCACTGAGCTTAGCTTTTGTCAGTTAACCTTATGTTTCCAAATATAAAATTGTCACATCACACATCATCACCAGCTCACTCCCTTATCTCCTGAATCTGTTTCATGTAAACATTCATTTTTTGGTGTCCATATATGTCCATGAGAAACTTATGCTGTTTTTACAACTGGAAGATATTTTCTACCTAAGCCTATTTGCAATTCACATAACCCTTTGAATCTCTAAAACAGTCAGGAGTAAGAAAGATGAGGCATAGTATGACAGAGAGGTATATTGAAAACAAGGCACTTTAGCTTAGTTATTTGAAGTTTTAAGCCATGACTAAGAAAGATGGTATGATAATATCAGAGCTCAAAAATTTTGAATTTTGTGGGCAGCAAGCTATCCAAAATCTCATGAAGGCTTTGAAGCATCTAGTCTGACAGAAGAGATCCTGCTGGGTGTGGAGTTGAGGCCTAAAGGCATCAGAAGTCAAGGTCTTTGTGCAAACTGCAGACGAGCCACAGATATTTTCAGGTACTCGAAGAAGCACTGACCTGTGGAAGAAGACTGTAGGCAAAACAAAGAACCATGACACTAAGTATGAAGAAATATTTGTCCTAAGTGGAAAGAAACATGGAGTGACAAAAATTTAGCAGTTTTTGTAAGGAAAACATAAGGTGCTTATTTAGTTCCCTTTTACATGGGAACTGCAAGAAACATTTAAAAGAATGTTTTTTGTGCCTCACAATCTGCTTTCACATCGTGAATGTACTGGCCAAGGATGGCTTGGTACCTAGAGGCCCCTCTAGGTCAGTTATTCTGAAATACTTTTGTTGGTTTGAGTTGACTGAAAGAACGGTCAGTATGAGCCAATTTCTTTGCCTAAAGTGTGTGGAATTATACTGTTTCACCATTGGAGGCACTATGCCTTAGTCTACAAAATTACAGCTAATGAGTCTTCCTAACCATAGATTTTAAAATGAAACCAGAAAATAGTTTTTCCCATTGCCTCTGAAAAGAAATTTGACATACTACCTTGACAGCAAAAATATTCCTAATAAGATGGAGCATATACTTTAAAAGGAACTGTTTTTCATTTAGCTACAGAAATGTTGTCGATCTAACCTCTGGATCTGTAGTCTTCCTGACTTTTGTAATGCTGGTGTAGGTTTTCTGGTCATTATTGCTTTCCATGTAACCTAATACGTTGTTGAAAGAAGAAATTTACTTATTACAGTAAGAAATATAATTTTTTATTTTTCACTGAGTTCCACTTTCTCTAAAAATTAAAAAGTTTCCTGTTTCTTCCCTTTAAAAGATACCTCAATGGTACAGCTCCTGATAAACTACAGTGGCCAAAATATATGGCCAAATTTCATGCTTTGCACAGAAATGTCATTAGCAGTTTTGACAAAATCTCCTGAAAGACAGTCCACATACAAGATGCAGATTTTACTATAAATTAAAAGATGCATTGTGACTACAGGAGTTGTCTAAATTGATGAGCTATTTTTAAATACCTTTGTAGTATGCATAGGTAGCATATTTTAACACAGTCATAACAGATTTTACCTCTTCAAGAAGCAGGACTTGATGCTGGATTCCTGATAAATCATTTCTGCATAGCAGGACCATAATATGAAGGAAATTATCCATCTTCATGGATGTCTACCATGAAGATGGATAATTTTCATTTTTCCAAAAATTCCCAAATACCATATGAATATTTTATAGTGATGTTTATCATTGAGCACCCAACCCAACCTTATAAATGACTCTTCTGCATAATTAGCACATTAGTTACTCTGTAAGATTGAGTCTGATGAATTATTCAAACACAGTTTTGCAGAGAAGCTGTTTGAGGGTCCTCTGTAAGGGCACATTAAAACTATCCTGTTAAACTTTGAAAGAGAAGGGAGGGAAAGAAATGCAGTTGAAAGAGGAGAGAGACACTGAAATTATTCCTGTATGAAGAGCCTCTAGAAGTGCAAAGGAAGATACATGCAGGAAAGGGAAAGGTTTGTTAAAACAAACAAATAAATATTTCTTTAAGTCCTCCATTAAAAAATCTTTATGAGGACACAGGGCAATTCTTATTGTAGTGTCCAGTAGAGTCCAATAAAGGCAGTGTGAAAAGGGAAACTGGACGAAGAAATATGTAGCTAAATGGGTGAATTCTATTATTAATTTAATTTGCACATTTCTAGCTTTCTCTTGATAGTCTGTTTCTGAGATTACCTTTTAAGAAATTTAGATTTTTTTTAATAAATTTTAACTTGTGAATTGCTTGCAATCTTTTGTTTGATACCTCTGCCTGTGTTTAGTTTACATTATCACTTGAATAAACTGTCAGAGACCTTGAATTACGTTGTTTACTGTATGAACATTGTTAACTGGTAAAGTGTTACATAAAGGCACTTACTTTTCATTAATTTAGGGAGAGTGACACATGCCTGTTTCAGAAGGAATTGTAAGGGCATTCTAAAACACTTCTTGTTATAACTGTTTCACTTATTTGCCCTCTTTTCAGAACTGTTTGACTGACATTTTACTACTAGAAAATCTGTGTTATTGAAGCAGTTTAGGAGAAAAGCAATATTCACTTTGAGTGAATACCTATCACCAATATACAGGTCAAGTTTATTAGTTGAATGTACTGTGGTTCTACTTGGTTTCTTTTAAGATTCTTCCCTCCTAGATTACCCTTAAAGCTATTTTAAAGGCAAGGCATCCCCCCAAATTCTTTAGGCATCTCCATAGGCACCTGCATGGGACCAGATAAGGACAGGAGTACACTCAGCAGCCAATTCAAGTCCAAGACAAGAGGGTAGCTTGCAGCTGTCAGCCCTAACCAGTGCAAATTATACTGAAGCCAGACAATGGGAAAGAGCCTAGCTCGGATAAGAGATAACACATCTTGTTACAATAAAGCTCTCAAACCAGAAGTTTTCTTATAAGACTAATATTATATGTTGGTGACAGAAAGATATGATTTTATTTGGAGCTCCTTCTAGAGTTTAGGAAATAAATCCTGTCTACTCCTTCAAAATACAAACAAAAAAGCTGGATTTTGGTGACAATGTTTTCCCATTTCGTGTAGGTCTTTGCATCTGTTGTTACATATCAGGTTTCTGATTTTGGTTTCATTAAGAATACACATCCTTATTATACTCTCTGAAACTTTATGAGTGACACTGGTAAGGCCATATCTGTAGTGCTGTGTCCAGTTCTGGCCTCCCCAGTACAGGAGACAGATTTTTATACTGGAGAGACTCCAGTGGAAGAGCAAGAAGGTGATTTAGGGACTGGAGCCTCTCCCCTCTGAGGAAAGGCTGAGAGAGATGGGGCTGTTTAGCCTGGAGACAAGAGGGCTCAAGGGGCCTATTGATGTGCATACCTGGAGGAAGTCTTGTTTATATACTATGTAAACAAGACTGAGACAGGCTCTTTTTGGCAGTATCCAGTCACAGGATAAGTGGCAAAGGGCAGAAAACTGAGAGAGAAGATTCTGTCTTAACATAATTCGAATATTTCACTGAAAGGTTGACTGAGCACTGGCACAGATTGACCAGAAAGGTTATGGAGTCTCCATCCTTGAAAGACACTTTTTCCCCCAGAAATCTCTTTCAGTTACTTATAAAATGGGTAAATTCTGCTAAACTCTTTAATATTTGTTTCAAACAGTTGTCTTTGTCCTTTTCTCAAAAAAAAAAAAAAAAAAAAAAAAAAAAAAAAAAAAAAAAAAAAAAAAAAGAGAAAAAAAAAAAAGAGAGAAGTTTCACAGGTGACTGTTGTGTAATATTGTTGTGCAATATGACACATATTTCATATTCTCGGTTCAGACTTCTGCTCAGTAGTGTTTATGAAGCACACCCATCTGGTTTGTGTGGTCGTGACTCCCTCTAGTGATGTCTACACAGTCTACCATATTCTCATACCAATTGGTTTCTTGAATCAAGTGCCCCATCTCTTTGAGTACTCACTGAACTCTGTAATGACTGTTTTGTCAAGCTTTATTCACATATAGGTTTTATCAGCCTTAATTCACTGTAAGTCAGATCTGATGACATTTACATATGCTAGAAAATTTGAAAATAAACTGGAAAAAATTCTTCAGAAATAAGGAAATAATATCAAAAGTCCTGTAAATTTTAGTGCTTTTAATGCAAAAGTTAATTGAAAATTACAGTTATGGTAGAAGTAAAATTTAAATGCCAGAAGATAAGGCATATAAATTAGAGATCTCAGTTTAACTGAGCACTAATTTTAGGCAACACTC
This sequence comes from Sitta carolinensis, assembly GCA_032173965.1. Lineage (NCBI taxonomy): Eukaryota > Metazoa > Chordata > Aves > Passeriformes > Sittidae > Sitta > Sitta carolinensis. The sequence continues at coordinate 16,238,222 of JAVUNC010000006.1, read as the reverse complement.
AATCACTGAAAATTTCTGTAAAAATTTGTTCTACTCATAAATACCCTGTGCTTTTTACAGACAAATGTTTTTCTGTGAATCTGATTTTCTGCTGCCTAGTGAAGTGTGACTGCAACTTCTTTGTTTATTGTCAAGGTTATGGGTGTTCCAATAGTAACCTACAAACCAAATTCTATTCCCAGAGAAGGAAAAATAAGAAATTAATTCCTTTATCCCTGACTTCTAATATCAGATGTGGGACCCTTAATTCCATTTCATAGGATCTTATTCAGAATGAAAAGATAAAAACTAAACCACAGGTGTGCCAATGAAGTAATACAACATTCAAAGAGTTGTTGTTGAAATGAAATACAGTTGCATTTTTCTTTTCACCAAATCACTGTGTATGAGACTAAGGTCACTTTATCAATTTAACTTCAATTTCAGACTTGTATGAAACAGTAACAATGCTTTCTGTAATCTGAGTTGTAAAACTTTAGCCTGAACCAAATTCAAGTAGGAGTCTAAAGCAACCAAATAGTCTCCAGGGAATTACAATAAAACACCCCTGAGTGATAGATCAGGACAAAAGAACATGCCCACTGAGAGCAATGTTCCAAATACAGGCAGTAGATAAGTGATAAAGATTAGAATATTAAGTAGTCTTATTGTTCCCACGTTGCATATCACCTTATCTCCACCTTGAGGATGGTATTACATGCACTAAATTTGCTTAATGAATGATCAATATTCTTTCATTTCTAAACCAGAATAAGTCACAGGACCTTTTACAGGTGAGAGACACTGCATGTTCTTTAGAGGCCAAGCTTGTGAAAAAAGGTAATTTTGAAATAATGTATTTAGCACCCAAAAATCGTGCAAAATGCCTTAGAGAAGTAAATCTTTAAGTCCTCATACAATAGGAAAACACCACCTTTAGAAAATGCTTTGTTTTCTATGGAAAGATGCAAACACGCTTATAAAAACAGAACTTGGTGGGTTAAAACTCACCAGAGGCAATTTACCTCATATACTAAACCTGAATCTGTAGTTCAAATTGATAATTGATCCATATATATAGAACCGAAATGACAATAGGTAGAATTTAATCGTGCTGTAAAAAATTTGTAGTGGTTTATGCTCTGCTTATCAGTGTTTATTTCTTCCTGCCTTTTACACAATGTGGGAAATTTCTTGAATTTTTCAAGCCAAAAAATCTGTGTTTATGAATTAGTGCCATGAGAAGTCATTTCAGAAAGGAGGACAGAACAGGATAAATTTTGCGGTTTATTCTGGTTTTGATTTCTCAATTCTTATTATGGCTCTTAATTTAAATTTTTGAGATAAAATGGCTAATGTTCAAACAGGTGGTAGGTTCAATGTAAATGATGAAGCTTTTAATTCTTCAGACATACTTCATAAATGATCAAGTGAGGCTCCTTTATTATTTAAATATGTAAATTCATCCTGTAAAGATGAGGAGACATGCTTGTACTATAGCTTTGTCTGAGAGAGCAGCAAAACAGCCATTCAATGTTTTAAAATAATCACAAGTTGTCCTCTTATCATCTTTTCATTAAAATCATGCCCTAAATCCCATCTGTCTTCATTAATTTTTAATTTTTAATTCAAATGTTGGTTTAAAGTAGATGATAATATTGTTGTTGTTTGATTTATATTTATTTGCCCAAAATTTTTAGACTAATCATAACATGTTGTTGGATAGTAGAATTACCTGTGACATTAGCATAAGTCAACAAAGAAAAGTAATTTTCAAAAAAATAAAATATATATATATGAACTAATTCTTCCATTAAAACAGAACCCTCATTCAATGAGGTCATGAACACTTCCAGAGACAGGTTCTTTGAGCAACCTGTTGCAGTGCCTCACCACCCTCACAGTAAAGAATTTCTTTCTATAACTAATCTAACTGTGCTCTTTTGGTTTAAAGCCAGTTGCCCTTGTACTAGACACCCATGTAAATTATACCTCTCCATCTTTCTTGTAGGCCCACTTTAATTAATGGAAAGACATTTTAAAGTCTTCCTGGAGCTGTCTTTTCTCCAGGCTGAACAGACCCAACTCTTATCCTGTCTTCATAGGAAAGGTGTTCCAGATCTTCTTGTTTTGGGGACCACAAAGCTGGGGGCAGTACTCAAGGTGGGTGCCACAAGAGCAGAGTGGAGGGGAAGAATAACCCCTTGTGACCTGCTGGCCACTCTGCTTTTGATACAGCCAAGGATGGGCTTGCCTTTCTGGGCTGCAAGTGCACACTGTTGCATTGTGTTGAGCTTCACATCAACCAACACCCACCAACCAACCCCCAGGACTTCTTTCAATCTATTCTGTGCACAGCCTGTATCTATTTTGGGGATTGCCCCGATCTGGCTCCAGCACCTTACACTTAACCTTGTTGAACTCTATGAGGGTTTTATGGGACCATCTCTCAAACTTGCCAAGATGTCTCTGGACAGCATCCATTCCCCCCAGCATGTCAACCTCAGCACACAGCTTGGTGTCATTGGCAAGCTTGCTGGGGCTGCACTCAGTGCCTGCCTTTGCCTTCTGGGATTTGACTAGTGTGTCACATATCATTGGAGACTGACACAACAAAAATCATTAAGTACCTAAGCCTTCTCCATATCCTAATTACCCATATTTCCCATTTTCTTCCAGAGCTGGTCCACGTTTTTCTTAGACTTTGTTTTATAACCAATGTACCTATAGAAGCTTTCCTTATTGCCCTTGACATCCCTGGCCAGGTTTCATTCTATGAGGGCTTTAGCTTGTCCAACCTGATCCCTGGCTGCTCAGGCTATTTCTTTGTGCTCGTCCCAGGCTATCTTCCCTGCTTCCACCCTCTCTAGGCTTCCTTCTTCTTGAGTTTTTCCACGAGCTCCTTGCTCATCTATGCAGGCCTCACAGCATTTTTTCTTAATTCCACTTTGCTTAGAGACACCACTTCTGAGCTTGGATGAGGTGATCCTTGATTATCAACCACTTTTCTTGAACTCTGTTCTTCCAGGTTTTTCCTGTGAATCGAGTAGATCCCAGAAGAGGACAAAGTCTACTCTCCTGAACTCCAGGATTCATTTTCTGTGCATCCTCCTTACTGCCCTAAAGGTCTTGAACTTCAACATTTCATGGTCACTGCTGCCAAAGCTGTCTTTGTGTTTCACAGTCCCCACCCAGTCCCTCCTTGTTGGTGAGAACAAGGACTGGCATTACACTTCTCCTTGTTTTCTCCCCTGTCACTTGGAAAAGGAAGTTATCATCAACACAGTCCAGGAACCTCATTGTTTGTGCCCTGCTGTGTTGTCCCTCCAGAAGATAATAGTGTATAATATTTTCTATGAGTTAATGTTTTAGGCTGTTCTATACTCCTAATTAGATCAGTGGCATCATCTTTCTTTTTAATAGTACTAAAATAGTACTTTAATACTTCTACCATTCTCGAGGTTGTCCTAAATCTATCCTTGGAGCAGTCCATTTCCACATATTATATTGTTACATGTCAATTTTTTATTGACATATGGTTAAACACTTCTGTTGTCACTGTAATCTACTACAGAAAGTTTTCAGCAATATCAGAAGTGCTCATTCTTTCAAATCATTACCTAAGCAACAAGTTTAACTTCTACAATTGTATGGTTGATGTTTTCTAAATTTTTCCATTTTGACAAGGAAGATTTTCTTTCATTGTTGAAGTCAATCAAGTCGATCAAATGTCCATGAAAGAACATCTTGCTTCTTCAGTCTGTTGTGTGCTTTCTGCCTTAGCAGTGACTGTCCTCTTGATGTCTTCTAGGACTGTCCCTAATATAATAATGATTGTTTCCATCACATGGTCAAGGGCATCCTGTAATTCACTAGTAACTTTCATTTAATATAGTGTGCAACTTCTCTGGGTGAACTATCTGTTTCCAAACAAGTGCAGTGATGCCAGAAGTCAGTAGGAAATGAACATTTTTAAATACCCTTTCCAATGCCTCATTTTGGAATCAATGGCATTCTGCAGAACAATGCTTACATTCTGCAGTATACTGTTCTGAACCAATACTTGCCATTTTTGATATTTTGCTTTAGGGAAAAGGAAGCTATCAGAAGCATTATTAAAGTGAATTTTCTAAGAGGTGCACTGTGTTGGAAGTTTTGAACTTGTTCTAAGAGGCTTACTGGTCTCATTATTTTTTGGTGAAAAAAAATCTCCTACAGTATGGAACTGAAGAAAAGCTACTTTTATTTCAATTATATACATCTCAGAGCACAGGGAAAACAGTGATAATCTGATTCAGCTTAAGTATAGGCTTTGTTTTGGGCAGTGGTGCATGTCAGCTGCATAGATAATATTACTTGTGCTGAAGGGGATTATTTGGCTTCTTGTAATGATGGTACAAAATATACACACAGGTGCTCTCTTTATGGCAGTCTGTTTCACTCTCTCTGCCACTGGTTGGATTGTTGCACAGTTCACTGAAAAAATATTGATTATTCTCACAGAGGCTGTGTCAGTCTTGCCACAGAGTGGTATTTGGTCTTGCTATGTGCTATGGCTAGCAGCCACTGCTGCTTTATTATGCCAAATGTTGGAGAGGATCTGCAAACGTGATATCCTCCTGAAGAACAAGAAGCAACACAAGATACAGTGCACAAATCAAGAGGTATTTAAGGTGAACAAGATACAATCAGTTCATGAAAGTTTTAGCTGAGCAACACCCCTGTATCTAACAGAAAAAAAATATCAAATCCATATGGGTTTTTTTATGTATTTTAAGAAGGGCATGTACAGCAGCTGACTGACATCTGTGAACAGCTGAGGCCAGGGAAGGGATGTTTTGGTGAGGACAGCTGAACAGTATAAATCTGTCTGAATTAAAGATTTCATAGCATTTCTTTTAAAAAGGTTACATTTTTATTTTATTTCTTTACAATTTCTACTATCACAGGCTTCTGTGGACATTTTTATTATATCAGTGTCCTCCCCAGTTAGACAGCAGGTATCTTTTACATATATGCACAATTTTTATTTGTAGCTTCTTTCATTCATTCATTCATTTCTTGTAATTCCACTGATCCTATAGAAGTGATTCTGTTCTCTGATACAATGATTGATTTCCATTCCCCTTCCTATACCATTGTTACTGCAGTACATTGTTGCTTCAAGTGCACATCCATTCTGTTTTGCTGCAACTCCACAAAGGTATTGATTTTATTTTATATTTCCTGTTATTCAATTCCTGCTAACTGACTGAATTACAAATGTTTGGTTTAACAGATCTCTTGTGATTGCAAAAAATATTATTGTCAACCTGCTGATTACTTATGCTGCTTGCTAAATATTTATTAACTATTTATCAAAGGAAGAGGTGAGTTTAAAACCCTGTCTATACGGGAATGTGGGAATTGCAACTCTTCTTTTTTTATTAAGGTGGGTCACTCTCTGGTTCACATCAGATTCCCTTGAAGACTTCCCAAGCTTCCAAACCTCTTGTAAATGACCTATCTATGCCACCCTAGAGATGCAAAACTGTAAGGACATAAGAATGCTCAGGTCATATATCTTCCTCTCCATTGTCCTGTCCTAGAATACAATGATAGCAATGTCCTTGTTAAATCAGAACAAATGCATTTGTACTCTGAATCTTGATGCTGATAAATGCTCATAAAAACTGCTTATATGCTAAAGGTTTGCTATTATAAGTAATTTTTTTGTTCACCTAGCTACAAACTGAGAGATGGAAAGCGATGTTGAAATCTCAAAGTCACACAACTGTCTTAAAATTCCCTGAATCATTACAAGATAACATAATTGGTTACATTTGCAACTTTAAATACTAACCTTTTCATCTTAAATTCTATCATCTTATTTTCTGGCAGGAGTGATACATAAGTTGCTTGAGGAGGTCTGGTCAATGTACTTTTTCCCTGGATAATCCATTGAATTTTGCGTAAGCAATGTAAAACTCTATTTGCTTGTGTGGTATATTCTCAGCATTCTTTTCACTGCAAAGACTGTCTCAAAGATGGAATCAGTTCAGTAATCTAGAAAATGAGTCCCTAGAAGAAAGAATGCAGAAAAGAGACTACATAATTATTAGAAGTTTTCTATCATGTATCAAGCATGAGATTACTGGGGAACAAATCAGGTAACACAAGCACCTAATACTGTTTTAGAAGATCTGATGTCTGCTCTTCAGCTGACTTTCCAGAAGGGAGCAAGACTGATTTGTGTCAGTGTCATATTTTCACAACCCAATGTGATTGAATACATTAAGGCTTCTGAAATACTACTAGATACCTACTTTTTGACACTAAATCACTCTACAGAGACCATGATCAATTCTGTGTTTTTCAAGAAGAAATTTTATTTCTTTGCTTTGCCAGTCTCTTTTGATAAAAAGAAGTATCACTGCTTTACATATTTTGCTAAAAGTACTAAATGGAAACACACACATATTTAGTGATAATTTAAAAATGTTTAAACTCTGTTATAATCTTGACTTTCATTTAGAACTGTAAAAGGAATATTGCTGGGAAGCTTTACTTCAGATTTTTGACTTCCCAAAATCAGGACAGTCAAGACAAGCAGTTAGAGGAATTCCATTCTCTTATTTCTGAAACTTGGTTTCTCAGCTGAGGAGATCTATTGGAATTCAAACAAGTCCAGATATTTTTCAGGTTTTTTCTTAGTGAATAATTGACAATATTCTAAATCTTTTACTTTATGTTAATTTTAATGCCTTTTCTCAAAGATCTCTTCTGAATTAGTTGTCCTTTCTGCAACACATAAAAAGGCAGAAAAAAATAAGTAGAGAAGAAAATAAAAACCCTGACAGACTTTGACATGTGGATCAAAATGTTTATTAACATGTTCTGATAATCACTTTTTCAAGAGAGAAAAATACATTGTACTACACAAACAGAATTTCTAGTTCCAGCAAAATGGACTGTGTATCATATTCTTACATGCTTCCCATATACCTATATCTTTTTCATACAGACTAAAAATACGTGAAAGATTTTTCACAATTTTTTTGGGTAGTCATTGAGAATTGCAAAAATATTTATAGTTCATCTCCCTTTAATATGTGAGTTCTATCTATCTCTGTCTATTTACCTGGCTATTTTTGAACTTGGTTTATAAAGCAACATATTCTGCTCAGAGATGACTATATTAAAATGTGTCCTTCTAGAGCAATATATGTTGCTGGCACAGCTCGTTATTTGGTAACCCAGGGAGCTGAAAGATGATGTTTGTTTGAAATTAATGTTTGTCTGGTTTTATAGCACTACTTCATAAAATGTGTAATTCAGCATATAAAATTTGGGGAGAAATATGTGTGGTTGCAAAAAAATAAAGGGAACAAACGTTTTCAGAGCAAAGTCCTCTCTTAGGTAGAAACTTTACTATTTCTGATTTTCCCTTCTTTGGTTTTCCTTCCATCCTACAGAGATAAAATAATCTTAGTTCTTCAAATATATGCTTGGGGAACCACAGTAAAAAAATGACAAATCTCACACAACCTGTTATACACCCCTGGGACAAATAAGGGGGAAAATCATGTTGCTTTAAAAAATTGAAAATTCCCTCAGTAACAAGTGATAAAACAATAGGAAACGTCCTCAAGTTGCACCAGGACTGAGTTAGAGTGCATACTAGAAAAAAAGAAGTCCTCACTGAATGGGGTGTCAGGCTTTGGAACAGGGTGCCCAGGGATGTGGTTCATCCATCCCTGTAAGCATTCAAAAGACATATAGATGGGAAACCTGGGGACAGAGTTCAGTGGTGGATTTGGCAGGGGTAGGTTAATAGTTGGACTTGATAATCCTAAAGTCTTTTCCAACTTCTATTATTCTGTGATCCTGGTGCTGAAGGTTACTGAGATCTGCAGTATCTATAACCAAATAATATATATATATATATATATTCTAAGTATATATTAAGTCAAGGATAATTCTGTGCTCATATTTCCCTCTCTTCAGTTCATGAGCCTATCCACCAAAATGTCCAGAAACAGATTTTTGAGATCATATTCTTTTTGGGGTGCAGTGATGGTTTTTCAAGGTCCCACAAAGGTTTACTTATGTAAATGACACTTCTGGTATTGAAGAGGTAAATTATATAAAGGTATTTCTGAAGTATTAAATTCAAGGAAAAATCTCTTCTCCTGTGTACTTTGTTTTTTCAGAAGCTATGAGTGTCTGAGAAATTCTAAATATCTTAAAAATGCTGCATCGGTTTCTGAGCAGACTTGATAGGTTCCTTCCCCCATTCTGTGACACTACAAAGCATAATTGGATTAGTCTACATCAAGTGGCTATCAATGGTAAAAACAATACATTAAAAAAATCACCTAAAAATAATGTTTTTCAACCAGCTGTTAAATCAAGTAATTTATTTGTTTTATTGCACATTTGCATAATAGGGCAAACCAGAAACTCTCTGTAACAGATGTGCTGGTGGCAGGGAGATTTGATTACTGTCATCTATTATTAATCACTGCACAAATCTTAAATGATTTGTTTCAACAGTTTGATCAATTTACATACAAGTACTTGCATTTATGCACAAAATGTGGAGATAAAACATCTGTTCACACCTTTACTAGCAGCCCTGATTTTGAATTTTTTATTCGAAGTTTGTATTGAGGAAGATTCAAGAGACTAACTTTTGAAAAGATTTCACTGTTTCTGAGAATAACTCATAACTGAAAGGCATTTCATGTTGGCAGTAATATCTGTATGGTGCTTCTTTTGACCTGAAAACATGGGAAAACAATTTTCCAGCATTATCAAGTCTTTCACAAATTTAATTAAGGACATTTCTATTATGTTTTGGGGTCTGTGTACAAATTGTTGAGACTCTGGTAAATGATATTGTCTATCTTCAACATTAAGTATCTTGAATCTTGCAACAAGTTTCTTCTAGCTTAGAAATTTGCTTTGTGAGTTCCCAGTGGTTAGAAAAACAAATACTTTTTAAAAATTATTTTAATGGTTTCAAAGGATACAAACAATGCATATGCAACACAGCTGAAGCACAGACTGCAAATGGAAGGATCTTTGTATTCAACACATCTCAGACAATATGTGTAATTTTTCTGTCTAAGGATCAGAACTTAAAATTGTTTTTATTTGTCTCATTAATGCATCTGAATTACTGGATTGACTATCATTGATAGCTATTTTCTTGGTGAAGGTGATATTCTAGATGGTGTAAGTCCAAAGATGACATGAACGCCGCATTACCAGTTTTATAAAACGTCATTTCTGCTACCACAGAATACAGTTCATGTTCATGTTCAGACACATAAGTGGATGAAGCATAGTGCTGTCATATAATTCAGAAGATAGAATCGCAGGGCAGATAGGTTTCTAACTTTGTAGTGCTTTTAAGATCAAAAGAGAGACATGCAGATATTACCCTCATGGTCCTGTGACCCAGAGGAAATCAGGAATCACACTGGATCTGTTGCTGTCTGGCTGTAGAGGTGCTGTGCTGTGTCTCTGTCCACTGAGTTCAGGTGCCTTCTGAAGCCAAATTACCTCATAACCAGCACAGAAGATGCTACTGTTGCCTAAGGGTTAATCAATTTTTACCAGCTGACAATGTTTGAAGCATAAGTTTATGATTATACCAGCAAGGAAAAGTTAAAGTGATCCAGATCTGATGGCTGCAAATACGAAAATAGCAGTCTTATATGGCATACAGATGATTCTCATACACTGAGGAGATCTGCCCGAGGTACATACAATTTTTCTCAAGGAAATAAATGGATTCAATCAGTGTTTCTAGGTTTTATACATCACATAGATCAATCAGCTACAATATAAGATAGCTAAAAAAGTGATTTTGTTTCTTGGCATTTTATTATAAGCCTGAAAAAAATAAAAAAACAAAACCCAAAAGTGAAGAAAGTATATATTTGATTGGCAACTATTTTGACCTGATAGCATTCATGAATATTTCAGCTCTGAGTTAGAAATACTGCCTGCTATGTTTCCCCTTATACTTTCATACACACTCATCTTGTAAGAAATATTTATTTTTGGTTGCTTTTCAACTTTTATTATTAGAATTATTCCTTTTCTTCCAATTGACAAAACCTTCCTTTAGAAGTTTTTCAAAGTATGATCACAGCTTCCTGATGGGCAGAAAATCCAAACAGAAAAATCCCAACACAACAGTAGCAGATATAAACACAAGAAAAGGCTTATAAATCAGGGTTATGAGTGGTTCAGTAATTCCAATATGAGCTATAGGACAAAATGTCTAGGGGAGTAAGAGGGTAATACAATCCAGACAACAAACTTTGTTACAGATACACAGCCATCTCCAAAGCTATTACTATAGTTGCCTGAGGTGTCTGTCGAGATGCCAGATGTCACTCCTCCATAACTTAGTGTCTTATGCTTGTCATTTAATCTGAAGAAGAAAGAAACATCATGTTTAGATGCAGCTAATATAAACCCTAACTTCCACTGCATTCCCAGCTTGTTTTACAAAGTCATAAAATCTGAATTTCAAGGCCAACTTTAATGCTTAGGCTATCTAGTTTAATTGTATTCAACAGCTAGCCTTATTTTTTTCCAGAATATTTATATTAGTTTTGATTTTCTTGGGTGTCTAGTCTTGTATCATTGAAACTCCCTTATATTTTCATACTACATCCCAAAAACATGTAACACATACTCTCGAGGTCATGCTATAACACCACCAAACTGACAGGCTATAGCAAAACCTTCATATTATTAAGTTAGTAAGAATGGGCTTAGGTCATTGATATCTTAGGATTCCAGACCTCTGTAAAATTTTACAGGTCTTGGGGATACTGAAAGGAAACAGTGATGTTAATGCTCTCTGGTTTTTAAAAATTGAAGTTAACTTCCAAATAAACCCTAACATTAATCCAACAGAAGAAACAATTAGAAAAAAGAACAAAGTAGTCTGCATTGCCATTAGCTTTCTTTCAGGGTTGCAGGGTCTGGAAAGAGCTACTCTTACAACACTTTCCATTTCCATTTCCAAGATATTTTGTTTACCATACCTTTGAAGCCATGGCAGTATCCAGAATAAACTGGTCATTTGATGTGCTGGGTTTCCAATCCATAACTGTAACACCAAACCTAATCCTCACACATAGATAAAATTAAAAGCCCCATCTACAAAAAAATATGACAAAAGATATTGGCTTATAAGAGAAAGAATGTTGTCAGATGTAGCTAAGGACTTATATTCTCTGTTGTTCTACTGATGAGTTTTCTAACCATAAAACAAGGTTAGGGTTTGGGACTAGTGTTTGGAATGTATATATATCTGCCTAGTTTATTGCTTTGTGCTATAACCCCCAAATACAGATAGAGATCGGGTATTGATTGGCACCAAGAACTTCTGTTACTATTTTTAATGGTGCAATATTTCTTCTAGTTATAGCTAAAGTTAAGGCAAGGGCAAGCAGACAAGAGTGTGCCTACTGCTTAAAGCCAAGGATTTCTTCTTCCTCTTCTTTCAATTGGTCTTCTGGGCCTAGTTCAGTCTGGGGAAAAAAAGAAATCTCAGGAACACAAATTTTTAAATCATGGGCTCATGAAATAAGAAAGAACTATGAGGCCCTTCACCTGGGTTCCTTTTCTGTTAAACTTATTTGTGTATAAACAGATTTAGCCTTATTTTAAAAATTCAGTGATTATTTTGAATATGAGTTTTAAAGAGAATATAGTTTTCATCATAGAATAGTTTGTCTTGGAAAGGACCTTAAGAAACACTTGTTCCAGTGCCCTGTCGAGGTCAAGAACCTCTGCTAGACTTGATTCCTCAAAGCCCCATCCAACCTGACCTTGAGTGTCTGCAGAGATGAAGCATCCATGACTTCTGTGGAGGATCTTTTCCACTCTCCCCACATCCTCAGAGTAAATAATATCCTCCAAATATCTAGCCAGAATCTACCCTCCATCAGTTTAAAACTGTCATCCTTTTTCCTATCACAACACTCCCTCATAAATGATCCTTCTGCAGCACTCTTGTAGGTTCCCATAAAATACTGCAAGGCCACTAAATTTACATTCCTTTAGCTTAAATGCAATTAGTCAGTTTTCATTCACAGAAAAGCAGGAAAGGCCCAAGATCTATTGCCATATGATGATTCTTGGATGCTGGAAATATTTGATGACTTTCAAAATCCCGCCCAATATCATAACTATGTAGTAACTTATTTTTTACCCATTTTAGCATATCTGAAACTGTTTAACCAAAATATGGCAATACATTTGCCTTTTTCTTCCTCTGAAAATGGATGAAAAAATAATTTGAACTGTTCAATAATCTTTGTTAATTTTTCATTTTTCATTTATTTTCCAAAGCAGTTATTTCTCAAACTGCGACTTTCCTTTTTTGTAAAGGCCCAGAAGTCATTGTTTGAGGTCTGGAAACTGAAATATGTGGCTACCTGTTAAAGAATATAATTTGGTGGGGACAGTGAGGAATAGGGAACAGTCTGGATGTGACAAACCAGGTGGACTCCCACGTGCGACTCGCAGCCAGGGCCGGTCCCATTGCCCCAGCCACTAGCAGGGTAGGTGGGGACAAATTAGGACAGACAAATTATTAAGAAAAATCCATAGGGATGAGATTTGTCTGCGGAAAAGCTGGGAAATTAAGCCAGTGGGTCCAGGTTAGAACCAGTCCTGGAGACTGTAATGAGGGTCAGACACTCCACAACAATTTCTGGGCAAGTCTATAGGCACACCTCAGTTCAAGCTGAGAAGTTCATTATCTGGTCAAGTTCAGGGTCCAGATAAACAGAGTGCATGACTGTGACATACTTTGGACTGCATTTCAGGCACATTTTAGAGGGAGAGCTCTGGCTTTTCCACATCTATTATGTGGGAGGAGTCAGAATAAAAGCAGGGTGATTTCCACTATAAGACAAGTTACATATGACCGTTTTTGTTGAAATGGGTCTGATATGACTTCTTTGGCATTTCTTGTTTTGCAATATAATATGGCAACACTTGAAATTTTAAGAATCTGCAATTATTATATCTAGACTGTAGCTCTTCTTGTTAATAATGTTATGTAGTGAAAATGACAGTATAACATATTTAAAATATTTTATTGCAACCCATCACATCTCGTGCTCTTGTTTCATATATTTTCCTTGAAAATACTAAAAGTCTAATGTGTAATGAAGATGGAGGTGCATGTTTTGTGAATGTGAGATTTGCTACTGAAAAAGAAAGAAATTGAGTAGCGTGGAATGCACTGAACCTTAAGGTTTGTTGAAGCTGTTTTACTTGCCAGACCAGTATTTACTGATATGATATAGCTACCTGATGCAAAAGGATCATGAACCTATATTCTATTCTGAATGAACACAGCAGGGTTTAAACATGCACACAAATCATAATGACTAAATATATTTGACTAAACTATGCCAATGAAATATATGCACATATGTAGAAGCAATTGTGCTGAAGCCATGCATATGCATGAACAAGATGAATAATTGCATGTGCAGGCTACCACCAGTGCGTGAAATTACCTGTTTTGCAAGTGTAAATTAGTGTTTTGCATGCCCATTTACCTGTTTGCTGTCCTTATATTTGTTGTGTTCAAGTTAACTGACTGTCTGATAATTTGTGTCTTAGGGTACAAACAAAAGAATGAAAGGGAAAAACCCAATATAAATCTTGAGAAGAAATAAAAATGAAAATATCTTTTATTCCTATAGTAGAGATTCAATATTCATGTCATTGAATATCTGCAAGACATATTTGTAAGATATATTAAAATCATATAGTGTTAGTGCTATCCTCCAGAACAGCCAATGTTTCAGAACCTATGCATGACGATCGGTGCAGTCCATTGCAGTTACAATAACTAAAAATTACAATAAGAATGTGAATGTGACTTTAATGCTATATTAAAAAAAAAAATATTTCATTTAGAATAAAGATAATCTATATTTTATATTTATATAAAAATATTTTATAATCCCTAAATCTGCTTTATATTGACCTCACAATTTACCTATGACATGTAAATCACTTATAGCAATCATGCAGTTAAATTGCATTCACCACAGCATTACAAGATCTGGAATTTCCAGACTAGAATGCTAAATTTTTAGTTTCATTCTTGGTGAGATAGCAATGCAGTAATGCTACCACCTGATCTGCAAGTAACTGTACATTACTATTCTTAGGATCACAGCACTACCATTTAAAGTTTTCCTAGTATCCTTTGAAATTACTGCTGCATAACTAATTTCCTTTATGAGCAACTGTTAGTCCTCAGAAGACAGTGCAAATTAATGCAAACAACAAAGACGAATAATAAATTGGAAATCAATATTGCTCATATTGTGTTCTTCCTATTGAAGTACATGGCAGTATTATTACCTGCGAATCTTTATTCTATACATTCTGAATTCTATACACTGAATTAATTGAAGTTAAGACAGCCTCTTTTTTACTTCTCTTAAAGTCTCTTGAAGTACTCCTGCTGAAAATACCAACAGATTCACGTCAAAGGGTCTTTTATATCCTCTCTAAAGGTTCAGACACAAAATACCTGACACAGTTCTTCCTCCCCACAAAACTGAATTAAGTGACACCATGAACAATGCTCAGTTACCAGTACCAAATAATAAAAGAAAGCTTTAATTTGCTCAATTTCTACAAGAACAGACCCTTGAGAAAATGTTATGGACATATCTCTTAAAAAATACAATACACTGGAAAAAAGCATTCAAAATTTTCCCCAAGCCTAAAAGTCTTGCCAGTGTTTTGCAAAATTTCCCAATTGCTTTTTGCAGCATTCTGTATTTTTCTGTATGTTCATATGTAGAAGCCTGTTTTGGACATACTTTAACAGAGGCCCTCTGTGAAAATATCAGTGTTGAATATAAAATTTTCCTTGGGGGCACCTCAACCCTTTGCATGAAACTCATCTGAGGTAGAAGTATTCAGCCCTGAAACCTTCTGTAGGCCAAGGGTTCATTCCCCATGTGCTTGAAAAGTCCAAATCAATGAGGAAGACAAATCTTACGTGGATTAATGAAAGTGGTTTCTTTTTGTAGTAAGGAGAAGTCAGACACAGGCTGACTTCCTATAAATCTAATAGTGGTGTCTGAAATCCTGGTAGTGGTTTGTAAACTGTTGCCTTGGCTCACAGCTTCTCCAGTAGTTAAGGTGTGTGTATCTGACATATAATTGTGAGCCTGCCAAAGATAAACCAGGCAAACTATGTGAAACAATAGACATGGAAAGCCACGTGAAAAGCTCTGGGGATGGCATGTCCATGTTTTGTCTCATTGAGATGAGCTTTTTACCAAGCCCGAAACTGATTGAATCTTCCTTCTATGTTTTCTTAAATAATCCAGATATTCCTGCTTGCTTCCTAAAGCCAGAAGTGGTTCTAATGAAACTCCTTATCTCGCCACTTTGTAAGATTAGAGAAACAGACTGCAGAAGACCTTTGCCTTTACAAGCCTCAGTTGGGTATTGCCAAAGTTATCCTTGGGAAATCCAGAGCACGGATGGCCCAGCTGGCTAAATTCAGACATTCAGCGTTGATACAAGGGAAAGTATTTCCATTTGAGATAACAAAAAAGTCTATCTTCCCTATTCTTCCTTCTAATTGCCAGTTGCAAATTTTCTGGACCCAGAGAGTACTCTGTAAAACCTTCTTATTGCATTACCCTCTGTTTAATAATAAAATAAAATTGACCGTAGTCAACCTATAAAATAAGTGATAAAGTAAATCTCTGCTTCAATAGTGTGACATTAAAGATTTTATTTGCTGATAACCATAAGCAGATATTTTTATCATGCCTTTAATTTGATTGATGGCCTAGAAAAGAATTAATTGATGACAACATTTTGTTTACTGAAAAGTGTAAAGAAGCCCACACAAATGATGATAGCCTCTTATTACCATTCTATTTAGTTTAATGAAAGTCTTGCATCAAAGGGTCGAACCCCAGAGGATTTTCTAAAGTAGGATTTATGCTTTTCTACTTTAGTCACCCTGTTTTTTCCCTGAAGCAGAAAAGGTTTTGGATCTTTTGGGCTCTGCTGTTGTTTCACTTGTATAATGTATATTATACCTTTGAATGACCTCAGCATTGTCAAGGTTTCACAAATCTTGATTTGAGCTAACTCAGCCACAAAAGTATCTGAAACAATAAGTTTTTAAGGTTGTAACAAACATTACATTTAATGAGTACAGTGCACAAGTAATGATGCACTGAATCAGTATGAAGCCTCAAAAAATGATTTCTGTTGGCACTATAAAAGGAACACAATTTTTCTTGTTGAAATACCATTTTTCAGTTACTGCATGACTGATGTGGTAATTATCCCCTACACCTGGGATTTAAATCCAATCCTACAAGCCCATTTTCTGTTTGCAAGCTGTCAGACTGATGCATAGTCTTTGTTCTTATCTGGCAATAGTCGAGGAATCAGTAATTCAGAAACAACAAAGCCACTGATGGGTCATCATGTAATCTGCACTGAAAATTGCAATCTGTAATGAGATTGGAAACACAGATGAGGAGACTAAAACTGATTACCTACCATACCTAAAATTTTCAATTTTATTGCACAAATATGATCAAACTAGCTCATAAATTTGGGTATTATTTGAGAAAGAGTAAAGATTACTTTTAGATTAGGTGAAAAGGAGATAAGTTATTTAAATGCAAATTATTTGTTTTACAGCAATTTGGTTCATCTCCAAGGTGATTCACATCTTTACATCATTTTATCTTCAATTTCAGAATATGATGTATCTTGTTGATTAGTCAGGACTGGTGGAAGATACTTTGCTCTCTTAAAACAAATATAAGTTCAATGATCAAAAAAACCCAAATACTGGTCAGTCAAATTTTGTATTATAGAAATGAGCTGTTTCTCAGCAAAGTAACCAAAAATAGACTTCACAAAAGTTAAAAATATAAGATTTATTCATGTTCCTGACTTCTTTAATTTCCTGACAGCAACTTACAGATAGATGCTACACTGTTGTTCTCAACTCAAAACCATAAATCACTGTTTTCTGCACTAATGAGATTATGACTAGTATGATGAACAGGAATAAATTATCATAGATATTTCCAAAAGGTTTCTGACCAAGCATTATGTTTAAAAGTGGGAAAAAAAGAGAGTCAAATTATTCAGGACATTGACTGTTACATTTTTTTTTTTCAAACTTTCTTGAAGAAATTTGGTTCTTTTCTACTATATTTTCCTTGTTTCTAAATGTAATTTTTGGCTGCAGAAGGTACTCTAAATTCTTCACTAGAGTTCAACATATACAATTCTAGAAAGTCTAGAAAAGATAGATCTGTCCAAGAAAGGAGAAACAAATCTAATATTTTTGTAATGGTGCTGGATAATCCATCCAGAAAAAGAGTTTAGAGGCACAAGAGCCATTCAGAATACCTATTTACTCAGTATATGACATGCATAAATCCATAACAACTATTTAATTTGCCTTGTTCATGTACTCATTTTCAATCATGGTCTGAAACTAATTTTAATTTTATTTTATTTTAATACTTTGTTTCTTTATTACCCTTTCTTGCATTAAGTTTATAGCCAGAAATTGCCTTTGGAATATATTTGCAAGCAGCCAGAGTTCTTTAATGGAGGTGTGTATGTCTTTGCATGAAAATGATTGTGGATGCTGGTCTATTCCTTGCCCATAATAACATGTTCCAAACATACCTAGTGATAAAAGTCCTTAAAGGGTTCAGGTACAAAGACATTTAGCTCATAAGTCTCTAGTTTGGAAGATTCCAAGATGACCAGTTCAGCTGTGGTGGCTATATATTCTAGCTGGGGATAAGGAGGCCACAGATCAGGTTTCAATTTTCACTTTTTCCATACAAGTGAGCTCTTGGCTTACCTGTCTTCTCCAGCTGTAAAATAAGCCCAAGCAGATGTGGTATATAGAAATCATGTAAGAAATAATTTATTACAATAAATCATTGAACTGTTGGAAAAATACATCCAGAATAGTTTCTGACATGCTTCCTGCCAAATGGGAACTTTTAGTCAGTTATTTTTGCCTGCTTTTATGTCAAGGACTAAAAAGACATACTGCCCCAAATCATTCCTGTTCTTCAAATTAATCCAGAAAATCTTACTCTAATAGAAAATATGCCAGCAGGTTATAGATTCAAATGTTACAATATGTAACTGTCTTTTCTCCTTTGAGTCGGCACACCTGATATTCACTGGCAGAAGATACATAGCAGTGCTCACTCTTCAAGTGCAGAATTCATAAGCTTTATCTTGTGAAGTCATTACTCTTGTCATCTCCACACTATCCAGAGGCTGATTTCAGGAGCATAGCCCTTGGCTGATGTGTGTACCATGTTGCCAGTTATTCATTTACAGAAATATTCCAAAGATTGCCAATGCATACTAAAAGTAATATAATAAATTAATCTGGATAAGTAGATTGTATGGGATAGATTACAGATTTGAGTAAAATATCAGATAGTTTCTATGATGAGATATGTTGACCTTATGTTAATTGATCCAAAATGTCAAAGGGACAGGTAGAGATTGATTAGAATATATTCTTCAAATTCCTAATCTGAGACTGATAAAGTACCTAGTAGACAGAACTGCCATAATTCCAAAATAAAACAAAAAAATTAGGGTTTGTTTACAAAATAAATCAATCAACCAAATCAAAAATCCATAGAAAACACAATTGAAATATATGTGTAACTCATGCAGGTAAAAGAAAGAATTGAAAAATTCCATTAACATATCAGCTATTATTTTATAATTTCAGTGTTTGTAATTATTTCATTACTGTTCTTGCTGAGAGTGATAAAAGGATCTTCTAAGTGACTGTGTCCTAATTTACTTTTGTTTATCTTTATCTACAATCCTAAATATTAAGAATTATTCTTTTCAGTAACCATATGCATTTTTAGCTGAAAACAGCTGAAATAAAAAAGAAAATTTGGTTTTAAAAGAGTGAAAAATTTTGAGACAAACTAATACTGATTTAAAGAATTATATACCTGCTATGTATAGACAAAATATTTTATAGACACTGGAGAGCAACTAAGAGCACGATGAAAAATCAGTGGTAGTAAAAAGGATTAAAATATGTTAAATTAGAAACATTTGTATTTACTAAATGCTGCAAGCATATAAATGAAATATAAAAATGGATCCAGCAGTAGCCTGTTCACTCTTGAATGTTTCAGAAAATCATGGCAATTTTATTTTGTGCCTTTCATGCATAACAGAAGCACAACACTTTTCTTTCAAAGGCAGTTTCTGAACCTCAGCTATCAAGTTTTGAACATGATTTTTGCTACCCACAGACTTCCATTAGGTCTTGATGTGCACCATCCTTTATGAAGTTACATGGGATATATGTCAATCATTTTCTTTGCAGGTATTAGTGATAGCCATGGCAGTGTTAGGTTTATTGTTGGTCTTAATCTTAAGGATTTTCTTTTCAACCAAATGATTCTATAAATAAGATAGATATGATAAGTTTTATAATCATTTGCTTTACAGTCTGGAAATTCCACCACAAACATTGTCCCAAAATATGAACTGAGTCTTTTCAGGACCCTGTATTCCATGCAATTGCTCTCGGTACTCTTTTGTTTTCCTTCACCACAGATACATACACTGAGTAGACCGAGTAGCTTGCTTTATCTCACATCATTTTGTTTCATATGTCCCATGCCCAGTGTTTTCATTACCCATGCAAAAAGTTCATATGCTTGCCAAAATTCTCAGCACATCTCTGGTATGGCAAAACAATTCAAATTCTTCTACCCATCTGCTGTTTGCAGATCTTATAATTGCCACTTAAGCCTAAAGACCAAATACAGTCAGTATGCAATCAGATTTGATGCTTAAGATTGTCTGTCATTAACATAAAGAATGCCAAAATTAAAGGCGCACAAACATGAATGGGAAATTGTACTTATCTGCACTTCTGATGCAGAAAGATAAGAAATGAGATGAAAAGAAACCTAAATGTTTCCATCCAAAGAAAATTAATTGTAGATCAAGAGAGAAAAATATCTGGCTTTTTCTGAAGGGAGAATTCTTAGGTGATAATGTCAAGAACAGAGTAAGATCTTAAAGTATTATTTCTTTTCAGATATCATTTCCATTTTAAAGAATTCAATCCTATTTCTATAGGTTTTAAAGGCTGCTGAAGGATGGATCCCACCACACTCTTCTATTTTGAAAAGATATGGTTAAGGCTGCTTGATGTCAAATAAAAAGATGGTTTACATTTTATTTTTACTTTTTACCTCTTCCACTAAATGTCCTTGAAAATCCTCCTCTCACAATATGTCACAGTTGTCAAAACAGCTAATTTGGTAATGGTGTTGAAATCTAATAAATAGGTTTATCTACAAACTCATACCAAATTATTTTTAATATTGGAAGGAAAAAAGATTAAACTAAGTTTCAGTGACCACTGATTATAATTCAGTATCCAAATGATAATAATGCATACTTTCATGTCAAATCAGATTTTATAGATGGTTCAAGATTTATCCATCATATTTCAAATCTACCACATATGAGAATTAATCTTTCTGCTATGAAAGATCATGGCTTGGAATGTTTCAGATGTCATGAACAACTAGCCATTAACATGTAATGTTGTTTTTCTCCTGAAGGAATGTGAATAATCCCAAACAAAATTTTTCAATTTAATGTTTTACTGCAGAAAAGCAAACAGTGGTCTAGATGTTGTCTAGTCATTTCAACTGGGTAAACACCTCTTTATTCCAGAATATCTGTTATTAAAAATATGGCTCAGACCAAAACATCAATCATATTTTTACTTTTTCTAGAATATTTGACATGCCTTTGTAAGTTTATATTTTTTAATACAATCTTATTACAAAGAAACAACTCTTAATTCTTTAGAGGCAGATCTGTTTTGGTAAAATTTGTCAGAGAGTGACTGTGGCTTGAAGGAGAAGAGACAGCAGCTTGTCAGTATTGCATCGAAAAACTTTGGAGAGGAAGGGAAAAATCAGAGTTCAGAAAGGACCTTTTAGTTATTTGTTTTACAGACACAAAGAAGCATTTTGCAATCCAAAAACACATTGTAGAAATAGGGAAGGGAGTTGATTATTTTGTCATTCAGTAATGTCATGGTATAATTTTATTTTTCATTATTACAACAGAAAGTCATGTTTTTGGAGTTCATTAGTGAGTCTAGCTTTCTTTTGACAGAAAGAAAAAAAATCATGTACATAACAATAGAAATGAGAAGAACCCGGCAGTTTCCTTAAACTAAGAATACCTTTAAATAACTTATTGAGAATTTTATTAAGAAATACATACTTCTTGCAATTTGTCACAGAAATGTTACCTGCAATGACAGCAAGACATACCCCTCTCCACAGCAAGCTTCATTTCACGAAGAATAACAATGCCTGCAAGGTATGAACAGAACATTCCTTCCATTTTTCAGCTCTGTCACACTCTTTTATGTTTTGTTCATAATGGCAACTGTCTTGCTTGATATATCATAGAGATGTTCTCACCTGCTTGTTGTCATTCAGCTGCTAAATGAGAAGAATGAATATGCATAATTCCTCCAAAATTGCATTATAATGACACAATCTGGCATATTTTATTATACATCCCACTAGACCCTGATTGTTTTGTGCATTTGGCTTTCAAGTTACACTACTTGGGTTTTGATAGCTCTTGCCAACTTCCTCAATGCAATTGTTAAAAAGTGAAAGCAATGGGAAAAGTTTTAAGTATATACTTGATGGAGGGGTAAAGGAAAATCCATGGTAACATTTCATTCTTCATCACTCATTAAAACACAATATAAATTTGCTTTAACATATGAGGGTTTTTCTAAATAGATACTTTTGGTGCCTGAGTAAATGACAAAAACTGTCTGCCTTACATATGTGGGAGAACAAAGATTTCAGGTTTTATTTCCACACAGGGATTTCTACTGCTTTCCAGTAATTAATTGTCGGCATTGGTGCTATGAAAATATATTGTGTAAGTAACTCTGGTTTTTGATGTGGTTTAACCCCAGCCAACAACTAAGCACTGCACAGCGGCTCATTCATTCCCCCACCAGTGGGACTAGAGAGAAAGGAAATGTGAAATCTAGAAAAATTATGGGTTGAGATAAATACAGTTTAATACATAAAGAAAAAGCTGCCCATGTAAGCAAAATAAAACAGGGAGTGAATTCAGTGCTTCTTATGGGCAGGCAGCCACCTCGAGGAGAGCAGAAGCCTACAACAGGTAATGGCACCTCGGGAAGAGGGATGTTATCACTCCAACCTTTCCCACTTTTCGTTCCCCCATTTTATATATTGAGCATGTTGCCATAAGGTCTGGAATATCCCTTTGGTAAGTTGGGATCTACTGTTCTGGCTGTGTCTCCTCACAATCTGATCTATCCACAACTTCCATGCTAGCATGGCAGTATGAAAAAGAGATAAAGCCTTGGCTCTGTGTAAATCCTGCCCAGCAATAATTAAAATATCTTTATATTATTATTATTGTTGTGTTCAGTACAAACTCAAAACATGGACCTTTAGTAGTCACTGTGAAGGAGATTAATTCTACCCCAGGCAAGACCAGTGCAGTGATGTTAGCTCTTTAAAGGTTTCTGCTGAAGACATTATCTCTTTTACCCACCTTTTTTTAACTCCAGTTCTAGTCATTTTAAGAGGAAGCTGAAGTACTTCATAGGACATGTACAGCACCAGTTTTAAAAAAATCCTTATAAAACCCAGTAATTAAGGGATTATTATTACTATTATTATTATTATTATTATTATTATTATTATTATTATTAATTATTATTATTATTATTATTATATTATTGTAGCTGGTTTAATTGATTGTTTGTTTGTTTGTTTGTTTTTTTGATTGATTGATTGATAGATTGATTTCATTTGTTTTGAATCCTACTGAGATTCTCAAAATGTTAGCTTGATGTACCAGTTTGGTCTGGCATACAGATAAATTTCTTCACAGCTGTTGGTAGGATGCTGTGGTTTGGATTTCTGGTGAAAATGGTGTTGACAAGACAATGCTGTGTTATTGGTTGCTGAACATTACTTGCACAAGGTCAAGGTTTTTCTGCTTCTCATACAACCCCACCAGTGAGTGTGCTGGCAGCGCGTAAGGAGATGAAAGAGGACACAGACAGCAAAGCAGACCTCAGCTGTCCAGAGGGACTCCCAGACCATATGAGATTCTGCTCAACAATAAAAGCTGAGAGAAAGAATAAGAAAGGGGGTATGCTCAAAGATGTGGTGTTTATATTCATAAGTAATCATGACACATGAGGGAGACTGAATTAGTGAATTAATTCCTTGGGGGTTTCTTTGTTTGTAACCATAGCTTTTTCTTTGTTTTAGACTATCTCTGACTCCTATTTTGTTATCTTTCTCTCTCCTCAATTTATCATCAAGTTATGACATAATTAATTCATGTATTTTCTCTTCCACAACATTAGTCCATTAAAGAATATCCTCACTATCTTCTATTCTTAACTGTCTTCTGTGTCTCAATAGATGCCTCATTGCAATTTAATACTAGGGCTTATTCAACTTTTTAACCCTTATAGTATTCTCTGTAATATTTTCACATTAAAAAATCAAAGAAAATTGGTATCTGAAATCCAGATGTCTAGATCTTCACTTAACTATCTGGAACTATTTTGTGTTATATACTATTTCTTTTATCTAATTTGAAATGCTGGGTGACTGACAAAGTCTTTTCATGCTTTACTTGCTTTTTTGGATTCTCCTTGCCAGTACTAGTACTACAATTGGCAGGCTGCCTGTAAGCTCACCAAATATCCAGGAAAAAATTTCCAGTTTTTTTTTTATTAGCTCTTCATGGTTTAGTATGTGTTCTATTATTGCAGCAGCAAAAGATAGATATAGTAAAAAGACTGTCATGCAACACTTCTTGTGAAAAGAGGGGAGCATTTGCTTCCCGTGGCCCTTTTAATGCCTTCTTAGTTATTCTGAAGTCTTCAGAACTGAATATCATTTATATAGCTCAGCAAATTTGTTACCTAATTCTTGTCGTTCTTTGAAACATGTTATGCTGAATGGCTGTTGTCATGTGTAAGGAGAAATTTTCCAATGGAAATTCTGCTAGTTAAGAAAATATTGCATAAAAGATCTTAGATTTAAACCTGGAAAAGCATTTTAAGCAAAACTGAGATATCATGAAATAAAACAAATTCTGGAAGGTTGTTAATCTTGAGTGGAAAATGAAAAAGGTGTGTTTAAGCTTGAATTTAAAATATTAATGTGCTTAACATACAGAAATTTGAAATTATGCCATTATATGATACCGTTCAGTGATAAAAGTGTGATAAGGGGGATAAAATATTTTTTATAAATCAGTATTTTATGAAGGCTGAAAAATATAAGCCCCCCCTTGCAGAAAAAGCCCAAGTAAACCTGTTTCATTGGTACTTCATTGAAATTTGAGATCTCATGGAAATACAAGTTTTTTTTTTTGTTTGTTTGTTTTATCTAGGAATACATATCAAGAACCAGTTCCATTTCATTCCCCCACCTGCTTTTGAACCTTGTTGACATAATTACCTGTAAATACAAATATAGCCACACTTTTTCAGCTTATTGTCAAATCAGTATCATCCTGAAGTGCCACAGGTATGCTCATATTCAGTCTTTACCTCCTTAGGCTATTCCCCTCCTTTCTTCTGAGGCAAGCCCTCTTCAGCTTCATCACATCACAGCCCTGTGTCATCCATTCCTTGACAAGAAAGTTACCTATCAGCTGACTTATATCTGAAAAAAAAAAAAATGTTTAAGATAATGGGCAAGAATGGAACAATGCACCAGCTATTTTTGTCAGTTGAAACCAGGTAGGTAAAACCATGTAAGCCTATCATGTCAAATAATGTTTTTCCTGTAACCTTTGGTTGACATTTTTTTCCCACAGGCCTAAGTAAACCCTAAGTAAAATAGGTAGATCAAGCAAGGTGTTTGCTGGTTTACTTTTGTTTGCTTCAACTGTCAGGGTAGCAGATTCATTCTGACAAACTCAGGCTCAAACCACATCCTTGCCTGAAATTTAATTGCACAAAATTAGCCACAATAATGCATCTCTTCAAAGTGTCCATCATAAATGTACATATACCTCTCCTCTCTAAATTATGCATTGTTTCTAACAAGCAGAAAATTGTCCTGTGGTTAAAATAGCGTAATTCTTTCCAGCCTTATGACTACCTGACAGATTACAGTCACATAATCAGAATATGCTGATATTTTCTGAACTCTGTTTCCATCAGAAATCCTGTCATACGAGGAGTAATTGGGAGCAAATGTTACACTATCGTTGAGGTTTTCCAGGACAGAATATATTTCAGTTTCTTTTGTACCCAGAAGAGACCATTGGCTCACCAGTAATTGAAATACCAGTGATCCTCATCTGTTTGCCAATCTGCAAACTAAACAGAAGCTTAACCTATTTCTGTTGTGCCAGTCTGCTGATGTTTTTCCAGTAATGCAAACCATGATATGAACTGGCTGTGATTCATCCATTGGAAAGAGGTTGAGCCAAACATCACTTTCTGCTTCTAGCAGTAAAGCAGACTTTTAATATGCTTAGCTTCAGAACAGGCTAGAAAAAAAATGGAAAAAGAAAAAATCTCAGGTCTCAGCAGCATGTTGCCAAAATACAGTGCACCTTTAATAAAAATTAAAATGTGTTTTGACATCAATGCACATCACTCAACACATTCCTTTCCCAGGTGGAAGTGGAACCAACTTCCTAAAATTTTGGTATGAATATGTGCTTTCTGTTATCCCTTCAGCATGTGTTATCACCCTTTAAAGGACACAGTTTTCTTTCCTAATGATGCCAGACCATTATAATTATCAGAAAACTGAACAAAAGAATTCCTCTAGGCAACGATTCTGGAGATAGTTTTCCAGGGCGGAAGGAAAAGGCACTTGCTTTGAAAACTGAAGCCAATGTTGCATATTCTTACTCCTGAATAGTCACAGTTTCTGAATGCAGCTCTTGACACAAGCCAGCTCAACTACTTCTCATAGATGATAGCACTGTTTTGTCATCCCTTTTGCCATGTTATTATGTATATTACACATATTGTGAACATTCCAGCATATATGTTCAGTTTCTTTTATCTGTATTTACAGTCAGTCTGCAATTTCTTAGAATAAATCCTCAAAGATTGTTTGTTCTTATTATCTGTTATGTATTTAAAAAAAAAAAAAAAAAAAAAAAAAAAAAAAAAAAAAAAAAAAAAAGGAAATTTCCAGTGTTCACAATTCCTTAGTGTTACACTGAGTGACACTTGTCTTTTATTTTAGGCAAATCAATGTTTACTTCTGTGCTTCAGTTCTGTAAACTGGCAATTGCACCACTCTTCAGTTGTAGGGGATGAGCTGCATTACACAATTTAGGGATTTGTCTCTATAGAAAAAATACCAGTATAAAGTCATTAATCCTAAAGGCTGGGCCAAAATACATCTGAATCAAGGCCCTACCTTTAGATACAGGTACATAAAACTCTTGTCTGCACATCAACAAACTATGTTGAGACAGAAAATCAATATTATCCACTCACAGCCATCATTCCATGATCCTTTTGAGTATCATCTCTCCACAGCTCTAACCTTGCTAAATTAGTCCCACAACAATAAATTTCATTTCAGTTAGATAATTATATTTCATTCACTATAGCATTATTAATTATATTTTAAGCTGTAGTGTAGACAACTCCCTAGATCCACTAGCTGATCAGGTATTGACTGAAACAGCTCAGAGCAAATTGACTCAGCACAGGGTTGAAGAATAATATTGAAACTAGAAGTCTGACATGGGTTAATATACACCTGTGATAAAATATGTGGTTAACCTGGACATAATGGATAAGGAATATTGACTTGCAAACCATCACCTAAAGAGGGATTTTACCAAACCTATTTAATCACTGCCCGTTCAAAAATTTTTGTCAATGGATATATGGATTGAGTTAGTCTTTCTTGAGTATAGGCATCATATTAACATAGAAGTGGGATAAGGGGCTGTGATATATATACAGTGACAGACATGCTGTTTTTGAAGTAAATAATAAATAAATTTCAAGAATTTGGTCCTTAGATCAAATATACCATTGTTATATTCATATGGTATGTGTTTACAAGTATCACAGCAAGATAAATCCCTTTCCATAAAAAACAGTGACAAACAAATATTTTGCAGACTGCCAGTTAGCCAACTCCTCCAACACACTCTGAAACACAAACACTGTACATTCTGAATTCATTTTCGATATATCCAAATATTTGTTGTAGCCAAATATTCAATCCTTTCATAAAGCAGGTAGTGTTTTTATTAGTTTTTATTTTCATAATTATAATCATACACGTTGTAGAATTTTATAAATAATATACATTTATTTTTTATTATGTATTTATATTTTATTGTAACCTTACCTGAAGTCAAATTAACATATATTTAGAATACATGCTGAAAATCATTAAAAATATTTAGTGGATTTATTTAATCCATTAAATTATAATATATATAATAATTTATATAGTTATCATATATAATATATGTGATTTATATATTTATTTATAATTTATTAATTAACTGGGTTTGGTAGTTAAATTTTTCAAAAATAGCTTATGTTTTCTAGGAGCTCAACTTATTCCTGAAATATCCGAAATCCCACTTTTTATCCCCTAGTGAAGAAATGAATTAAAAATCCATTAAAAATCATGTTGCCTATCTTAAAAAAATCCAATCCTTTCAGCAAAATTTGGCATTTATGTTCTCCTAAACAGAAAGAAAATATTTTTCACTTACTGTCTAAAAATATTATGTTAACTGGAATTAAACTTTCTCTGCCATGCCTGTACTAGGATAAACTACATTTTCGAATAGACCTAGTCAAAATTTCTTTTACGGAGAAGGAAATTAGACAGGTAAGGAACAACAAATGAGCTGAACTTTGTCCTCAAAGAAAATTGGTTTTTCCTTTTCAATTTCATTTCAAAGAGATCTGACAACTGTCGCTTTGAACAAACTTTAACAGCACAATATCCTTTGTGCAAGTTTCCCCCTGTCAGCTTTTCCATTCCAGCAGGAACTTAGAACAAAGTGTACACTGCCCTTTGAGTTGAGAACTTCATCAGTTGAATGAACACTGGTATAGAGCAGCGAAATTGAGGGCATACTCTCTCTGTGAATCTGAACAGTGTACTCTCTCAATAAATATAACTTCTCTATCTTTTACAAGAATAAACTAACCATCCGTCCCTTCTCACATTTTCCCTGTACTCCTGTGTTTACTGAAAATGAAAAGCCATTTGAAAATCCACTTGTTTAAACCTAGGTGGTATAGCAAGCAGTACTGATTGCAGCACATCTTTTTCTTTTTCTTTTTCAGAATGAATCTGAACTTACTCATTGTCAATGCTTCTGAAATCTACCTATGGCCCAAAATTTTTTTTTATTTTATTTTCTTAAGAAAATGCTTAAGTCAATGAAAAATAAAATTTAACCCATTTAATAATAATAATAATAATAATAATAATAAAAATATTGTAGAAAATCCAGAATTTTCTTAGAAGTGGTCAGAAATAATCAATTCAAGAGGCGAATCACAAAATTGTGTCATCCATACCTGACTAATACCTGTGGTGTTGAATATTTTTAGAAGCAGCACTCTTTCTCAGGAGCACTTATGAATTACCAAGTTTGAGAATACTGTGTTTAACATTCATGTGCAGTCTACACCCCGTGACATATTTCAGTGAGACATGGGAAGCAATTCTCCAGTATGTCTTCCAGCTTTCATTCTGTACACTAATCTCACATAATAGAAGCAGGATGTTGTTTGAAAGGCTTCATTAGTAAAACAGAAGCACAAAAAGAAACACTGTTTAAATGATCAAGCCGAGTAGATCTGAATTCATGAGACCTCTCCAAACAAATAACATACAATAGAACATTACATTAAAATAGGTATAGGAGAGATTTTTCATAAAGATTTGGATGTTTGGGTGCATCCATCTCTTTCAAATATAATTGACTGAGTTCATCAGCTTACTAATTTCAATCACTGGAACAGGTTGCCAGGAGTTGTGGAATCTTCATCCTTGGAACTACATCAGAAGCAATTTTTGTAACTTAGAACTTCTGCAGGATTCTATAAATTTTGTCATACGTATGTGTGCCTGAAACACTGGTCTGTAAAACAGTAGAGTATTTATCTGAGAAAATTTGACAGTATTTCAGAGAAGGTATAGCATCCGATAACATTGGTAAAATGCATCCTGGGCTGCATCCACAGCAGCGTGGGCAGCAGGGCAGGGAGGGGATTCTGCCCCTCTGCTCTGCTCTGCTCTGCTGAGACCCCACCTGCAGAGCTGCATTGGCTCTGGGTGCCCAGCACAGGGAGGACAGGGACCTGCTGCAGTGACTCCAGAGGAGGGCACCAAGATGATCAGAGGGATGATCAGAGGGATGGAGAACCTCTTCAGTGGGAAAAGGCTGAGAGAATTGTGCAGTTCAGCCTGGAAGAGAGAGTCCTTCAGGGTGACCTAATAGTGGCCATCCAGAACCTAAAAAAAAACTTGCAGGAAAGACAGAGAGAGACTGTTTACATGAGTAGAGAGGGAGGGGAGAATAGGTTCAAATTGAAAGAAAGTGTATTTAGATTGGATATGTGGAGAAAGTTCCCTCCAGTGAGGGTGGTGAAGCACTCACACGAGTTGCACAGTAAGGTTGTGGATGACCCATCCATGAAGGTGTTCAAGACCAGGCTGGATGGGGATTTAAGCAACCTGGTGTCCCTGCACACAGCAGGGGAGTTGGAACTAAGTGATTTTCAAGATTCCTTTGAACCCAAACCATTTTATGATTCTACGACTCAAATAGTTTTATTTTTAAAATGTATAGCAAATATGGAGTTTTCAGGGTGTATTTCTAAACATTAAAAAGTTTAGAAAGCTCACAAAATATTCAACTTTTGCTTCAGACAAAGTAGATTTTGATAATATAGTAACCGATTTAACTGTATTTTTTTCTGAAATTTCCATATTATACATGAAATTCTCATTTTCCTTCTTATCAAATCTGGCAATTTTTGATTTATGCCATTCTTTTCTCAGCTGCAAATGTAGAGCAGCTAAAAATAAGACAATAGAAATAGTTGCAGCTTTCACATTGATCTAAACCAAAGCTGAGGCTTACTGATCATAACACAAGAATAAATAGGATGGAAGGTTCAAATTTACCACAAACACATATCTACAAATGGCTGTTATATACATAAAAACATGAGAGTTTCATTCAATCCAGAGTAGTGAGTACTTCAGAGGGCTTACTCTCCTTTAAGGGCACATAATATGTATGCTATAAGATATCTTCATGGTCTACTGAACCAGTATGTATTTCAGCTATTAAAATGAATATTTTATGTATTTATTCAACAAAGCAAAACAGACACCAGATAGCTATTCCAGACTATATTCATTCATATGGCCTTTAACCACTAGACTGGAATGGGTCTTTAGGAGCTGTTTCAGTTAATCAGGACATTATGCATTAGGGATAATGCCTCCTTGATAAATCTCTATGCTAATATTCTAAAGGGAAAGTACTGCCACTGTAACCTATTATAAATTGAATTTTTACATACTGTACACAATGTTGTATGCAGCTATTTCAAATTTAAGTCTAGTTCTAGAGGTTATGTGTTTGAAAAGTGAAGTTTTTGGAATTTAAAATGACATGATATACATATCTTTATTGTCTTCAATTTGCCCAATATATCTCAAGAACTGTTCAGTTTGAAGTCAGTATGATGTCTTTTGACAATAGATCTATTCCAGTTGCACCACTTGCCACAGAAGGAAGGATTATTACATACAAGTTAATTTTATAAGAGAAATGGTACAGAGTAGTATGATCAAACAAATTTCACTGCACTTAAAATCTGTTTGTATATTTTATGTAACATTTTATGTATAATTTTCTTTCATTTCTAATGAATACTATATGCACTTCACAAATTAGCAAATAAGACTAAGGTTAAATCTGCATATTTGTATAGATGGAAAACATTAAACCCATTCCCATAAATGCCTGAAAGCAATCAAGCTTCCTCATTTGTTGAATGTGCAATGATAGTTCTTGCTGGGGATGAATAGTTCAGGGACATTCTCTTACGTTTAATTTTTTTTTCAGGAAACAGCAAAATTGAGTATGCTCAGAAACCCATAAACCGCAGCATCTTCCTAGTCGTATATTATCCACATAGTATAACTCCCATTATATTACCTTGTTTCTCTTTCAATTCTGTTCCCAATGAATGTTTTGTAACTTAAATAAACACACTTTACATTTGCATAAATATCCCTTTCAAGTTGGTAAAATAGTCTCCCTCATGTGGCAAATCTTACCAAAATATTTTGAAACAGTGTTCCTGCTTAAAACAGGTCTTAATACAAATCAAAACTAGGAACAGTGACAGAGTCTTGATGACACATTTCTGAGTAGCAGTATTCTTTATGGAGGAAGATATAGAGTATCTATTAAGCTTGTGTTTATAATGAAATTCCATTTCAAGGTGAACAAAGTGATCATCTAAATAAATGTCACTGTGAACATTTTACTCTCCTGAAGCACTGCACTGCGAAATGGGCCAGCCTTTGATTACATAGATGTCCAAGGCAAAGCACCCATCAACTAAAAAAAAAATCCATAAGATCAAAGTGAGGGGAAAATGCTTTGTGCTATGCTTATTTGGGATTGGTTGGGTTTTGGGTTATTTTGAGGGAGAGGGTGGTGATGTCAGTGTAGTTGCTTAATTTTCCATTTTGCCCATTCTTCTTTTGTTCCAGACTATTCCAGATCCTACTCTGAGAGGGTGTTTTTTTCTTCCACAAGTGCAAAACTAAAGCTTTGAGCACTCAGTTACTATGGAAACAAAAAGACAGAAATAGTTTATGTATTTCAAAAGCTGTCAGCCTATATGCTGTGGATTTTGATAACTAAACCTAAACATGAACCATCTTTTTTAAAAACCATTGTGACATTTATTATCATGCATGACTGTTTCTAGGGAAAATAAGGCACCATTTTATTTAGCTTTCTGCCCATAAGTTTTATAAACATTTGGGATTTCAGAATTAATTTTTGTTCTTAACTGGTATTTAGCAAACAAGAATGGAAACAAACATACAGTGAGCTGGCTAACGTTGCAGTTTTCTCCATGGTTAAAATACATGAAATTGCAGCACAGCAATTCAAGGAGAGATGCATTGAGAAAGACATCTTTTAATAATTACAAATATATATGCTCAGCTTCCTTAAGAAAATTTTAAGAAGGAGGAAGAAATGCTGTCTTTTCTGCAAGATATAACAACAAAATAATTTCTATGTGCCTTTCTAAGCCTTAGAGTTGCTTCTACACAAAATCTGGATATTTTCTGCACTGAAAAATCCTTCCCTGGGGATTCAATTTCACCAGACACTTAAACTGTCCATTCTATTGCAGTTCTTCAGGAAGTTCTGATGTTTCCAAAATTAAGGCTTCCATAACAAAGTCTTTTTATCAGAATGCAATGATCCAGTTAAAGGAATTAAAACCATTACACAATATTAACTTTCTCAATAGTGCACCATGATGAAGGCCTGAAAGCAGTATAAAACTCATTTTCCTAGAATGTACAACAGAGAGGCTTGGTTTGGAAAATAGTTAAAAAAATATCACTCATAAAGCATTTTCTTTTTTTTTTTCTACAGGGAGGAGGAGAGAAGAATAAAATTATTTCAGAATATTTTTTAATTTGGTGCTTTTTTGCCCAGCCTTTTCTTTTATATCCACAGTTTCTGAGACCACAAACAAACCGGTGATTCTAAAGATAATGATAGAAGGTATTTAATAGTGGTAGTTGTTCTTCAAAATCAAATATTCTGGACTCATCACTGGCACATTCCCTTTCATTGCATCAAAAGTACAATAAAATGGGAGTTTCACAATTCAAGCAGGGATGTCAGGAGTGTTCATAAAATAATTTCATTCACTTTGCCATTTAGAAGGAAAATAGAGACAGAGATGATGAAACAGAACAATTTTTAATTTTCTTAGGAATGAGATATCGAAATATTTATGTAACTGATTTCTCAAATTTAAGTGTGTTCAGTCCTGAAAGCTCATTCTGAACCCCCAAAAATATTTATCCTGAACCATACAACATTTTAATTTATGTTAATTATATATTAATTTAATAACTGTAATGTAAAGAGGGAGTATTCTGCAATATTCTAAAGAATTCAGTAGTCTATACATGTAGACATTATTGACAGGCTAATAATATTTAAAGACATTTTATTTTGGGGGATATAAACTCATTTGTGAAAGTGTTAAAACACCAACATGGCAATCTGGTTTATTATAATGAGCACCATTGGTGGTTGCTATATCTTTCTTTTCAAATAGTATTAGGGCATGATATGAAAATTTTCTGATTGAGGGAAAATTATTGAAACACTATCACTCGTTCACTGGTTTCCCTTGTAATTAATCTACTATGCCATCAATCAGGGCTGAAGCCTTGGTTGCATTGGAATAGATTAGCTAAATCAAATTTTATCACCTTAGATGAGACCAGAACTGTACCCACAAGCTCAGCCATTGGTTCTGTCATATGATCTTAGGCAAATTAAAATTGCTGCCCATTAAATAATATCTTCATTCCCCCACTTCTTTGCCCAGATTCAAAGGGACATCTTTGAGGTCATATTGTTAATAATTTTTTGATTATTGGGCATTTTATACGCAATTATGACTAGAGATTATGAAGAACTAGGAAGCTTTCAGAGGAAAGCAGTGTGCTCACATGCAGTATATTCTGCAGGTTTCAGAAGAAACAGGACATAGACTTCAGTAAACTTAAAAATATATATCACCAAAAAAATTCACAAAATTGTTCTTAGATTTTGGGCTCCCAACTAAAATGAAGAAAAAAATCTTCAGAACATACCCATATTCAGGTTTAAAAGGTACACAAGGTGCACAGAAATGGAAAAAAAGATCTATTTATATTGATTAATTGCTCCCTCATTAACACTGAATATTCCTCATGTATTTCAGATCTCAGGCAAAAGAGTGTTACAAAAAGACCTGTGAGAAATAAAGCATCCTGAAGACAATGAGGGGTGAGGAAGATGAGTTTGTATAAGAACTGATAGAGCTAATAGCTAGATTAATTTAACAAAACCAAGTGAACAAAGAGATAGAAAGTGAGCTGTCTTTCAAAATCAGATTTATCAGAAAAAATATCCTTATCATTCTGTTCCAGTCCTACCAATAATCATGAGGGAGTGAAAACAAAAACTAATCAGGGCACTGTGGTGTGTTACTCACAAGCTCATAACTGGCAGTAAAATTGAAAGGACTATGTCTGCTGCAGTGAATAATTTCTACACTGAGGCTCAGAACAGACACGTCTCGTCATTTGTAACATCTGCCGCAAAAAAAACCTGAGCCAAAAAAACCTAGTTAGAAAGTTACATTTCCTGCTTTTACTCCAAGAAATTTGGCTTTAAAGAGCCTGCAGGGATTCTATATTTTGAGAAATTTTTCTAAAACAGATAAAATCTGTGAAATAGAACATAAAATGAAATTTGTGCATTTGTTCCAATTCTAGAAAAATGTAATTGTGAGATATTATAGCATGCAATACATATGTGCATGCATACATACTTACATATACATATATAGATGCTAACTGGAAATTAGGCCTTTGATTTTATGGAAGTTGATTTTTTTTTTGGTAAACAGTAGAAATATCATGTAGAAATTTATAAAATTTAAAAAAACCCCACAAATGATAATCCAAATGTAACCTAATGAGAAAGGCTCAGTTAGGTTTGGAATGTGAATTGTCAAATTCAAAATTATCAAAGATATGTAGCAGGAGCTCCTTCATCACCTCTCAGACAATGGTTATGCTGGTTTTGCAAAACTAACCAGCTTTATATAATAATATAGCTACAAAGAATTTTTTTTTAAAGTTATTTTATCTATGATAGTAAGAGGCAGTTGGCCCAGGCTGCAAGGTGAAGTTATCCTACAAATCTTTCCTCTTATTCAACTACAAATGTAGAAAGGGCTCAAGCATATTACTAACACCTGCAGATGGCATTGATAATGTTAATGATGTTTATGTTGCAGCCATGATTAGGCCTTTTGGATGAAATTGGCAATCTGGAGAGACAAATCATCTGGTTTGACTTTTATGGAGGTGTGTCACAAGCTGTTTACAGGGCAGATGAACTGCTCCTGCAGCAGCAGCTGCTGCTTGGTTGGTCCCCTGCTTGGGCACGTGATAATAGTGAGAGGCCACTCTCAGAGACATAATACAACGATGAGACCCTTGCTCTAAACCATCTCTACCTCGTCTTTCATCTTAAGTAGTGTTAGTCACTAGACTATTTCAATTCTAAGTAAAGCAGTAAACAAACTTCCTCAGAACTCCAACTCTAGGCTTCTACTGTGGTTACTAAATCTCAGCACCACCACCTGCTGTCTTGTATAGCTGTGCCATGCAGCAGCTGAACACGTTTCTGCAGGCAAATGAATCTTTACCTTGTTAGAGGCCAGGAGATTCAGCTATGGAAGAGCAGTGAGCTAAATGGCTGATGACCTGACCTGTATGAGGTATCAAAATATACACTTATTAAAACACAAGTTTTATCTTCTTGTATAAGAACAATTTAGAGGCTACACGTAATAGTAAATAATATTATAGAATAACAGAAACCGTTTAGGTTGAAAAAACCTCTAAGATGAATGAGTCCAATCTTTGCACAATTACCACCATGGCACTAAGTGCCACATGCAGTTTTTGTTGAACACCTCCAGAGATGGTGGCCTCACCACTTCCACAGAGCCACAGCATATTTTAGGATTGAGAGCCCTTCTGTTATCAACATTCGAGCCACTTGCTACTTTAGGTATTCCGTTCTATCTGGCACAACAATGTAGTCTTACATTTTGAGAATTATATACTTGGCAAAGAGTACCATGGGAAAATATAAAGGAATTTGCTGATGTTAGTAACAGTTCTAAGTTTCCCCTGTCTATAATATGACTGTAGGATCAGTGCTGTCTTACACTGAATTGGTGCATAGGGGAATAACTTTGTATTTCTGGAAAAAAATACACTGACTTTTTACTCTGTGACAGAAGTACATTAAGTACCTTCCTTGTAAGATAGTCCTTCTGCATTTTCCTCTGGAGATATAAATGTTGTCATTCCTGGGATCATATCTGCCATAATATTGTTTATTTACGGAAGTGGTGACTCTTATAAGCCCCAGAGAACACTCAGATGAGACCTCAGTCATGTATCTACATTCTCTGAAATGGGATTTATAAAAACAGAGTATAGGGAGAGTTTAGTTTAGCACAAGGGGTCATGAGCTTTCTACTCTGTCAAACCAGCTACCAATGACATAGAGGGGAAATAGATGAAAGTCAATGGAATCAGTGAACTTAAATCCCATTTTACAGGAAACATAAGACATCTTGCACAAGAATAGATCATCACAATACATTTTCTTCTTTATATATAAACTATATGCTTCTAGTTTTGTCCCTGGGGTTTTTTTTCCATTTGCTTAAGCATTTCTTCTCCCTCCATGGTGATTACACACCAACATAATCTTTGTAAAAAGCAGTCACAACTACTATGGAGCAAACAGACAAAATTATTGTAGTCTCCTTTGGTATGAAAAAGCTCTAAGATACTTTCCTTGATCATTCAATTTTTTATTGTTTACAAATTCCTTTCTTAAATATGTGGAACCACATTTTTATACCACATTCCAGATGGTGTTTCACTGCATTGAATATTATCTTGAACACCTTTCTGGAACGCTAGTAGCCAATAAATAAGCACCATGTCATTCAAATTTCCCTTTCTTGTTATTCAAAATCAATCCATTCGAATTTTATGTACTGCCTCAAGGTTATGATTATCTAAAAGTCCTCAAGTATTTCTAGAGACAAATTAATACAGACTTTTGGTGCAGATTTGCTTGAACTTCTTTAATTTCAAGAATAAGTATAATTACTTTTACTTATTAATGTCTGAAATTCAACTTATTTGTCCTGAATATATTCTTTCCTTGAATAGATAATTACACTAGCACTTTAATAAATGCAAATGAAGTGTGAACAAATATTTTCCTTTTAATCATCTAGTTGCATGAAAGAATATGAATATACTATGACAGCATTGTAAGTATTTGGCAAAGTTATTGTTTTACAAATCTGTGATATGTTTAGGCTGACTTGATTTCTGCTGTTAATTCAAGTCAATAAGTTCTTGGCTAGAGCCAGCATCTTGCCAGGGTGATGATGTAAACTAAACTCAAGGATTCTGTGCTGGTTGGTCATCTAGTCTGAAAAGATTTCTAAAATAATCCCAAAGGGAGTTCTCAGTATAAGGAAAATAAATTTTACATTCTTCTTTTATTTACCTGCTACTTATATTTCAAATGTAACCCAGTTTGGGTATTTTCCATGCAGTCTATATAACAAAATCAAACACTAAAGCAGTATTTCTCAGATGACTGTATGAGAACTTGAATAATCATGTACTGCCAATGTCTTTACACAAGTGCAATCATCAGTTCTAACTGTAATGCCTCCAGGTATAATTTCTGGTTTATTGGTACTCAGTGCAAGACATTTGATAAAATGAGGCTCTTAGGTGTACATAGTTGTTTGAGTTACTCAGAGCCAAGACAAAGGCGAACTTGCCTGATCTCAAGCTTCAGGCTTATATTGTCAAAAATAACCTTGTTTAGGGTCTGCTGTACTCCCAAGTAACAGTAAACACTTCCTATTTAATCTGGAAAATTTATCAATAAACTCAGAATTATCCCAGTATGAGCAATGCTCCATCATCAGCTAGGATCAGAAAAGCTGGTGCAGACTATGTGAAAGGACATCCATTTACCTGCTAAGGGGAGGGTGCAATTTTTGTACTTTTTGAGCAGAAAATTAATTGAGACAGTTTTAATACAGTTAACTGGATATATAAAAAAATCTTTCAGCTAAGCTCTTGGTAATCTTTCATATTTCAATATGTGATATGAAATATGTGATATATATGCTTTATGAATTAGTTGCCAGCGTGAGTAGGTACATTTAGAGAGCATCCCTGAAGAGAAAGACTTGGAGGTATTGCTGGACAAAAAGCTGCACATGAGCTGCAAATGTGCACTCTCAGCCCTGAAAGTCAGCCATATCCTGGACTGCATCCAAAGCAGTGTGGCCAGCAGGGAGGCAGAGGGGATTCTGCCCCTCTACCCCGCTCTCATGACACTCCACTGGACCACTGCATCCATCTCTGTAGTCCTCAACAAAAGGACATGGACCTGATGGAGTGAGTCCAGAGAAAGGATACACAGAGAGGATCAGAGAGCTGGAGCACCTCTCCTGTGGACCCAGGCTCAGAGAGCTGGGGCTGTTAAGCCTGGAGAACAGAAAGCCTCAGAGAGATATTAAGGCAGACTTTCAGTACCTAAAGGGGGCTACAAGAGAGATGGAGAAGGATTTTTCACATGGGTAATGTACAACAAGAGGGAAAGTGCTTCACCTGAAGGAGGGCAGATTTAGATTAGTCTGTACTGTGAGGGTGGTCAGGTGCTGGCGCAGGTTGTCCAGAGAAGTTGTGGATGCCCAAGCCCTGGAAGTGTTCAAGGCCAGGCTGGATGGGGCTCTGCGCAGCCTGGTCAGGTGGCAGGTGGCAGGGAAGCAGGGGACTCAGACCTAAGTGATCTTTAAGGTCCCTTCCAACCCAAAAATTCAATGATTCAAACACCCGGCTGTCATGATGATCTGAGAGCACAGGCAGTACTAAGTTCAGGAAATACAAAAGTTTCTCTTCATTATGGTAACTTTATTTCTAAATTCAATTTCTGTATTTTTTATAAGCTGCTACACAATATTGTGTGCAATAATACCTAACCCAACCTGTACACATTATTGCAATTTAGATAAATCTTGTAGAGAATTTGGATAAAATGTTTTGGGTAAAAGATTGATTTCTATATTTTAAGGAGCACTGGCTTACACTCTTCATGAAAAAAACATTTTGAATTTAAAAACCTGCTGGAAAGTGACAGAAATGCTTTTGAAACAGTAAGATTTAATCTCATTAGCTCAAACCTCTGAAGATGTATGGATTCTGTTTTTAAAATGTCAAAATGTAGTTTGACCACTATTTTTACTGCAAACGCCTACACAGCTGCAGAATTCTGTGCCCCGATGGAATTAATGTGATTCTAAGGCAACTAAACAGGATTAGAAGAGAGTACTTGACAGCAAAAAATAGTCTCATATTGATGAGGGTTTTTTCCTCACTTTTGGTTCCAAGTAAAATGAGGATTGTAGATATTCAGTAAATTCTCTTTATATTAGGGTTTAATTAATCTAGAATGACAGTTGAGTCCACTTTCTTAACATTACATTGTAAATCATCTGCAAAGCTTCATTAAGTTGAATTTAGATGCATTTATACACTGCAAGAATGGAAACATTAATCCAGAATTATCACTATGGAATAAATATAATTCTATTACATTTCGTGCCAAAAGCCTCCTTGTGTAAAACTTTAAAAACTGAAGCATAATTTTAAAATCAATCTAAGTATGGAAGAAGCCATATTTTACCATCACAGAAAAAAACCCAAAATATTAATTATGCAGAATTTTATTAATGATTAGTATCCTGATTTTGGTTACTTCTGATGTATTAAGAGGTATATTAATCTTGCAGTTTTTGTCCATTTTGTACATGCTTAATTCTCTAAAAGAACAATAATTGCTATCATGTTTGTGGGTTTGGCCAGCCAATGGCATGCAACTGGTCCTGAATTTCCTTTGGATTTTTTGAAATTCAACAGCAGAACTGACTAGAAGAAAATATTTTTGAATGTGGATTATTTGAAAATTGCTCAGAATAGATTATTCATGTTGTGCAGTTCATGAACTGAATTATACCCCAGTATTTGTATACCTTGAGCATATGAATCATTTCAGAGTGGAGAAAAATAAATAATAAAAGGGCATGCCCTTTGTCAGGAAATATTCAAACAACCATTTATACTAATTTTTATGAATTTTGTGTAGTTCTGATTCTCTGAAAAAATTCTCTGTACCATCAGTGTTCTCTCAAACAATAATTAATCTGGGTCAGGACTATATAAAAAAAGAAATTCAGCTGTATTTAAGAATGAATTCTATTATTTACTTGTAGTAAAGGCCTAACATTTTAATGACTCCCTAAAAACCTTGAGCATTCTGCTGCTTTTAGTATTTTAATAAGAGAGGTTGTATTGTAGTACTTTTGCGTTTGTTTTTCCTTTAAATATTATTTAGCACAAGGCCATCCAAAGCATTGTATCAGCTGCAGCTTTCACTTCTCTGTTCCACCCCTTCCTTCAGAAACTGCTCTTTCAATATGTAAAAGAGCAGCTCCTTGAACAGTTATTAGACTGCAATTATCATACAATTGTTAAATATTAAACCCCACCATATTTGTCAGAAAATTTTTGGAAAGTCCTGGCTGGTAAATACCTATAGAAAATCTTTGTGGTGCCCATAGAACAGGGAAACTAAATGTTTATGAATAGATGCAGAGCCTTGGCCTGGTAGAATTGTACAAATGGAACAGTATTCCACTACAAAAATTTTCTGCAGACAACTGCTTCCTAAGGAGAGGTGCCAGGTAATGAATTTATGAGTTAAAGGAGATTTTCTTCATGTATAAATATCTGCAGAACCAACTGGACAACACATCAAATTCAGGCCAGCAGTACTGTTCCTAAAAGACTTTTATTAAACAATTGTTTATGATAGTAATGCATGATTTTGATTTGCTCATAGATAAAGAAAAACATCACTTCATGGTCTCAAGTAATGCACAAAATTTGTTGTGTAAACACTGAAAATCAAAGCAAATCTACAATTTCCGTTGTTATTGTTAATGGGGACCAGCTTTATCAATCAGTAATGTTTCTGTTGTTGTAAAGAAATAAAAGAAATCCAGAACAGGAGCCTTAAGGTATTCTGCCTCTATCAATGTGAATATGGAAGTGGGTTAATAATAAACCAAGGGGTTTCATGAATATATTGCGCAAATAAATTTTCTGCCATTTGTTGGTGAAGAGAAGTGAAGTAGACAACAATGTATGAATTTAGAGCACGCTGTTTCCTGCTTGAGTATGTTTCTGCAGGGAAAGTATTTCAGCATTATGTTTGTGTAGAAAATGCATGACCAGCAGAGGGAAATTTTCTGTCAAAGAGCTCTTTTGAACCTAAAAAGTAACAGTAAACAGGCACCAGTTTGTATTAGAAGGACAGAACAAAATTTCATGACAAAACAAACTGCTCCAGTTGCTGGAGATTAATGGGGTGCTTTTTCCCTGGCTTGCTGTGTCTTGTAAAATATATGTCTCTGCATGCTTATTAAGGAGGGATGAGGGAGTACATGCACAGAGAGAGTGCATTGCACTGCTTAAAATTGCTCATCACTGCCTTGCTGAAGAGAGTTATGGCATTATGGTATGTTAGGAGCAAAGCTGAAATCCATGGCCATTTAAGTCACTGTCAAGGTTTTAAAATGTCATCCAGCAAAAGCAGTTAAATAGCTTGCCAAAAAATGTAAGATAGAACATCTTGTACTATTTTTTCCATGCTCAGGAGAGTCCTGGAAGACAACTGCTTTACATCATTATGTATAAAACTAAAAACTTTGAGTGAAAAATAAGTACTTTTTATTATAACATGCTCAAAATGATCCCTAGTGTGATAAGGCATTATTTATCCTAATGGAGTTTCTAACAATATTATATTTCTCTTTTCGAACTGTGCTATTCTTTATCACATGCCTCCATATTTACTGGTTTTACTGATCCTTTTTTTACAGACTCTATTTTCTATAGATAGCATGAATTAGGGACATTTCCATCTTATTAAGCTTTCTCTATAAAACCTATGCACAAGATCAGATGCATGTTTTTGTGGTTTTACCCTTTTCTTCAATGCAGATCCATGTACCAGAGATAAGGATATGTCTGTGAGAAGGCTTATGCTTGCCAGATCCCATGGCCAGATTTCTCTCAACCATCCTCTTGCCTAATAGACAGGCCACAGCTCAACCTCGAAGCATTCGTAGTAAATTTAGAATAACAGACCCCAGCTGGTAGCACAGAGAAAAGCAGAATTCAAAGCAGCAGCAGAGCATATTGGTGGACTACTTTGCTCATTTTCAGCACTGTTTGTCTCCTGTTTCTCTAGACTGTATGAAAGCAAATTTAGAACTGTTTAAGGGACCCCAAAATATAGAAAAGCTCTCTTGTACTGGTAGTTGTACAATCAGCTAAATCCCATGGCTGACTGCATTTGCAGATGGCCACTGTACAGTAAACATTAGAAAGTAAAAGAAGCTACTGCAGAAAAAAAAAAAAAAAAAAAAAAACAGACAAAAACCAAGCAAATACCACCACCACCACCCAACCTCAAAAGAAATACCATTTCATTTTTTGTCTCTAAACACTTTCTTACTTTCAGCTATTTCACAAAGACCTGACATTTCACAAAGATTTTAAAAAAAAATTTAAAACAATGTAAAAAGGCATTTGTAGAAGATCAATCATTGTTCAGAATTAAAAATACCTAATAAAATATACATTGAGCATTAAGAACTCCCAGGTTATCTAATGTTCTTAATTTTTATTAAAATATTCTGTGTTGAAAGCTTAGTAT
This sequence comes from Sitta carolinensis, assembly GCA_032173965.1. NCBI lineage: Eukaryota > Metazoa > Chordata > Aves > Passeriformes > Sittidae > Sitta > Sitta carolinensis. Next base: position 16,195,364 of record JAVUNC010000006.1, on the reverse strand, counting down.
CACCCAGTCATTATTTTTACTTTATAGATGGTGGCATATATATATTCCTCAGTATTCCTCATGGATAAAGACTGTTATGACAAGCATTCCATGAAAATAGAAATATGAATTCACTCTTATTAAACACTGTACATTATTTTATTAAAATTTTCCAGCTAGAACCCCAAAGTATGTATAAGTGAGAATTAATTCTCAACAAGTTCCTTTAAATGGTAACTAAAAGTATTGCAATATTTCATAAGTGATTACATCAGAGTAGAAAGAGATTAGGTGGCAGGACAAGTGTCACTAAGCACTGGAAGCAAGAACAAGATGAGAATGCAGGACACAAAAGTATCATCATTCTCTGATCACATTAATTTGTTACCTTCTGTGGAGAGCGTGCTTCTTTGAAAAGCATCTTCTACTCCTTCCAAAAATGCTTTGCAGCACTCTGCATACAATAAAAATATTTTTTTTAGCATCCCTGTTGGTGATATTTCCCAGAATCTGAATGTCACAGATCAAATATTTATCACAGATGTTGAAAGAGAATACAAAACTCTTTCTCTTCTTGACAGAACCAAATAGACTCAGTATACAATCCTTTGACTCCAAAGACAAAATGGATTTGGGAGGAACAGCTAGATTTTTTTGTAGTATCTTCAAGAAATTTGGATTAATGCATACATTTTACCTCTCTTCATCTTGTCGAACGGGACAGTTCAGAAGGGTTGATATCCTCAGCAGATAGTGAAATTTAAACTGCCTTTGTCTGCTGCATGAATATGTCTATTCTTGGTGAAATGACACCATTCAACTTGGCCTGGTTTCCAAACATGTCCCAGCAGCTTCAGCTTTCAGCTGCATTTAGTAAGGGATATTTTCAGAGGATCAGAGAGGAGATAATATCCAGGATCCAGTGCCCAACAACTCAAGTCTTATGTATGTTTCCACGTTGCAGCTCATATGCCTCACAGAATAAAAACACAAATGAAATCAAAATGAAAACTTTCCTTGCACACTTTGGCAGTTGCTATTTTTGAAGGAGAAATATCTCGAAGTTGAATTAGTAGCACTGTATCAGTTTAAGCATAGGGTTATAGTTTTAGGATTGACAGCTGCTTAAAAATTCCTGTTTGAGAATCCTATCATTGGCAAACACCCAAAATGTACATAGAGCACTGGCTTTTGGCTACTTCTGCCCATCTGTTGAGTTCACACCATGCCAAGTCATAAGTGAAGGTGTCTCCCCCAGGCATGGAAGTTAGGCTGTGATTGAGATAGACAAACATTAAACACTGCACTAAAAATTACCTCTTTTGCAAGATTTTCCCTCTTGCTGGGGCTTAGTATACACAAACTTTTTAAAACTGATTATGTGATGATTGTATCACACCTCATGACAAATTCCCTTTTCCAGTGAAAACTTTTGGTTTGTGTTGCTGAGGATTGAGTTAATTGTGAGAACTGAAACAACAGCTGGTTACTTATGAAACTTTTCATGAATACCAATAAAATAAAATCACAATTGAAACATATGCTGTCATTAATCCAAGAACTGTCTTTTTTTCCTGGCATTCCTTTTCCACACTGGATAGATGTTAAGCACTTACATCACCCAGTAAAGGATTAGAAAAAGTCTCAACTTAAGTTCTTAACTAACCATGAATATTTATGTGATAAAAGGCAAAAACTGAATAGAACCATTGTTCTTCTTTGATTTAATCAAAAGATTTTAGTAAATACTTGAAAATTATCTGCAGGTAAAGAAAAATGGTTAAATAGGTGGTAATTTTCATGGAAAATTATGTAACCAAATAAAAGGTAATAAATTTGCAAAAAATTTTGTTTGTTGAACAGTGATGAATGTATGAATAAATGAGTATCCTTAAATATTTAAAGTTTTATGTATGAAATCCTTTCTTTAAAAATGTGAAAAAATGTGTTATATTTTTATGAAACTACTTGTGAGTAGTGTCATGGTTTCTGACTGGCATATTGTAATGTTTTGTAAAAATCTAATCATCAAATATGTAGTAAAGGAGGTAACAGCTGCAAAGAACATGAAAGTTAAGATACAGTTTCAGGCAAAAAAAAAAAATCATTGTCCTCAAGCAAGGAGCTGATATGGCTAAAGTCAAATCTAACTTGAAAACGACAGACAAATGACACAATAAAATCAGGGGGGAACTTATGGGGATTATTTTAGATTTACTACATAGAAAATCTTTAAGTGCTCAGCCTTTTTTTCAGTAGCACTCTGATCATGGTTCTACCTAGCCTCAATAATCAAATGTTTGCAGCTCCCTATTTTTCCGTATATTTTTGCTATGTTGTAAGGTTTTTGTACTGAAAAGTGAAGCAATAAAAACTGTTTAAATTTTGATCCATGTTTTTAGTCAAACTAAATCCACAATTTAATGGAACAACTTCTCACAAGTTTTCATTTTTCTATTTGTTGGATTGCAATATTTCTCAGAAACAACAAAATAAATTGAGAACAAGATGTACCTCTAACCTGAACAAATAATGATACACCAAAGCTGTGTTTTTTCCAGGGATAAAAAGCCAGTATTCTGGAAATGAATTTAAAATATTGATTATCTCATCGTGTATCAAATTAAAATGTGCTTAAGATTAATTCAGGAGAAATTAAAAAAATATTTTCCTTTTAAAAGTGGGAGAAGTGGTGACAAAGATTTTTATTTTTTTTTATTTTCCTGGTATCTGGACTCTGCCAGACTATTCCAAAAAAGAAAGATTGCTGGAATAGTGCTGAACCAGAAACAAAGTCCCTTGTACAAGGAAACAGCAGACAAACAAGACACTTATAGCATGCCAAATTTGTTCCATTACAAAAGATTTTTTTTCTGTTAATTTTTTAGCAGAATTGAGCTCTATATTCAAACACTTTGGGGGTTATTAGTTGCTGGTGTATCTACTCCAAGACTGGCTATCCTTCACCTCCCCAAAAGGAAAATCCCAAAATGAAAATCCAACTGCATTAATGCTTCCCAAAATCTCTTGCAGGAGGATGTTGCTGTGAGCCATTTATAAAGGGATACCTCTGTCTGAATTGAGGTGCAAACGACCACAGGCTGAAGTCAATAATACAGATTTTATTTAACAGTAAATACAGAAAGATGGAAAGAAATAGGATGGGACAAGTTGAAAGGGGGTGTGTGGGGACAAAGGCAGAGAGACAGAGAGCTAAGACCCACTAAATGGAAGGAGGTAGTGGTTTTGGTTTGCTAATCTGAGTCACAGCTCCAATTAGTGTAGTGGGTTGAGCGCTGGTCAAATGCCATTAAAATTATTTATTCATTTTTTGCTGTGAGATAAGGATTAGGAGAAGGGCAAAAGCAGGCTCAAAACTGCAAAAGGTATAAAGAAAGCTTTATTAATAGAACTAAAAGAAGAATAATAAGAATCAGAATAAACTTTCAGAACACTTCTCTTTTCCTCAACTCCTCTTCTTTTCCTCTGACAATGAAAAGAGACAAAACCTGGTATTTTCAGTCAGTTTAGCTCTTTAAAATAATCTTCCTTTAGTTCACTTAGGGAGAGAAGTCTTTCCTGCCATGCCATGGTGACTTTTCCACAAGAAACTGTTCTCTCATGGCTTTAATTTTCACAAATAGCAGCCTCACAGAAATCTGCAATAGTGAAGTCCCTCACATGGTTTGGTAGACTGCCCACAACTACCACCATGGGTCATCTCAGCTTATTGGGGGGCAGTTTTAGGGGTGAGCTGTACTATAGTACAAATTCAAAAGTTCTTCTCATTTATCTTTGGGATCATCTTCATCTCTGGAATCAGAGGATTTCTTCTATCTTTAGGGCAAGGTTTTTCATCTCTCTTTTCTTTCTGTTCAAGCTTTTCATCAGATCACAGCTACTTCAGCATCTGCTTGCTTTGACACATGTGCCTCTGCTCATGGTTGGGGTTAGAACGCTACATTTCCCCAGTGCATTCTATGAATTACAGGGAAAAGCGTCTGATGTATCAATTATATCTTTACTATAGCCTTGCAAGAGAATTTTAGCCCAAGATAAACGCACTTCCTCATTCTTCTCTAATTTGGGGTTTGACTCTCTTCACTGGCCTCGGTGTCTCTATCTGGTTTTCTTTACGTACCTTCATTCTTTCCTTCTCAGTCTTTCAGTAAAGCCTTTCAGTAAAGAATGACTGACTGCAATAACAAATTTAAGGACCTGAAATTTAAAACATATTGCATAAAATGCTGATTAGTACAGTCAGTCTTTTATAGTGGTTGTCTTATCAGCTGGATCAAGAATCTGGGCAGATTTACATGAAGTAGTTTATGCAGAAAAACAGATATTGTCGAGTAAGTAATAAGTTAAATCCATGTAAATTATGCAAGCAAAAAACAAAAACTGTAACAGATAAATCCAAACAGATGTTTCCATGACTGCTTGGAAAGTTATGTATTCACTTCCTGTCTTTCTGTTTAAAAAAAACTGTATAAAAAACATGAAACAGAAACAAAATAGCAAAATACAATAAGAGAAATAACCCTTTTGCATGCAAATAACCTTTCCTCCTGTCATATATACCTCTCCTCTCTCATTTTCAGGAGCCCTGGAAAACACATGAGCACTTTTGGAGCCAGTTTTTGTAATTGTTACAAACTGGAAATAGTCCAGTGCAGTGCAGCTTTACTAACTGCAGTAGAGTTCCAGCCATTTAATAAGAGCGGCCAACTTGCTCACTTACAGGAGTGTTTCGCTTAATGGCCTTAGTCCAGGACAGCTTCCTACAGTTGTGCTGAAAAGGGCTCTGACCTCTGCAAGTTTTGTGTTTGTTTGTGTATGTTTGGGGTTTTGGTTGGTTGGTTGTTAGGGGGTTTAAAATTTTGTTTCAATGTAGGAAAGCTCCAATCAATTCAACAGTTTTCTGTATTTACTCCAACAGCATGTTTATTTACCACTCTTTCCTCACAGCTGCTCTATCCAGTGATAGAATTAAGAATATGCAAAGGGGCCAAAATAATTACTTCTGTGTTTCAGTTTGTTGATGAATTAATTTAGGAGAAACCATAATAAATTTTTACTTTAAAATTTGCTGCCACCAAGTAAAACTGTAGCAGATATCCAAATATTCTTTTAAATATATGTTGATAAAATTAATTAGACACTGAATAAAATACACAGAAAATAAATAATAATTAAATAAATAATAAATAAATAATATAACATACAGAAAATTAATCTGGAATAAATAGTTTGCATGTACTTAGAGGCAAAATTATTTTTAAAAATTCTTTCTCATTCTATAATATTTCTTCTTTTTCATATTAAATAAATATCTCAAGGCCAATGAGAACAAAGAATCTGTATAGTTACTTGGGTGCCCACTGTAAAAACAATAATCTTGAAAAGTTAATTTTTCTATAAGGAGCTTAAAATGCATTCTTTCACAGGAATCTAAAATTAATTAATTAATATCAATTATAAGCTTTTTCCAATATATTAAAATGTTTCTGCCTTGCATTTGCACTTTTCATATTTTTATAAAACAGAACATAAGATGTTTTTTATTTAATCTTCTCAGAAATACCCCTGATAACACCCTGGTTTGCATTTGAAATAATATATGCTCATTAAAATGTAAATCAAGGGTCCAATCAGAATATGATGGCAATCAAATTGCAATGTTCAATGAAGAGGTTTCCAGGCTGACTTCATTAGTAAACATAATGAATTTCAGGTTCTTACCAGTCTTCTATTTGTTTGTACAACTGTAAAGGCTCAATTATGAAGCCTTGAGACAGTCTAAAAATAACATCAGTGTAATGAAAAGTTTCAATTAGATTTGTGAAAACCTTTTTTTTTTTTTTTTTTTTCATAATCTCTCTTTTCTCTTTAACTGTTACAGATGAGCTCTTGGGGGAAAGATTAGCAAATGGGATGCATTATGTTATATTTCTTATTATGCATGCAACTAAAAAGTATATTCTAAAAGTTTGCATAGTATTTTAAAACATATTTTGTCTATAATGTGCACTGGTTAATGCATTTTATACTTTGTGTTATCTTTTATATTTTATGCAGTTAATTCATATACTTTATCAACTACAGCTTTCTGCTTTCATAAAAAATTAGGCATTTTTTATTCCATATCAAAGAATAAAATATATTAAAAATATATATATATTTTAAATATATGAACCTTCAAGGTATATTTAAAAAAAAATTCCTATAATTAAAGCTTTTTAAAAGTCTGTTATCATGTCTGATTTTATCACACGCACAAAAAAAAACCTGGTAATATTTATGTGTTTTATTACTTGAAATATATCTTCTTTCAGCCAAATTAGTGTTCAAGCAATCTGTAAATTCACTCGATCAAAGACTCACAGTAACATGACAGTAACATGGCAGGCAGAACTTGACAGAAAACAGAAGTCTTTGGGACTGAGGAGGCAATGGAAACATCTAAGAATTTCTTGGTCTCCAAAGGTTAATTTGGCACCATAGTATTCCTGAGTATTTACCAAGCCCTTTTCAGAACTTCAGTGTGCCAGCTTCAGTGGTCTTGATTATGAGCATAGACCTCAGAGCACAATCCATCTTTGGAGCCAAGGAGTGTAGAGGTGTGCCTGCTCTCCAGCTCATGTGCCAGAGGGCACACACACCTTTGACAGCAGCTTCCTAAACTTATTAAGATAGGACAACTCATGCTCTCCTTTACTTTGAAGAATTTACCCAATCCTCGTCCCAGAGTAACTTCTTGCAATTATTTTGGATTTTGCCAGACGGTATGAATGAATGAATGAAAAATTCTTTATACAAAGTATGCTTTAATTAAAATCCATAATATACTAGCTTGCCAATCTTATATTTAAAATCTAAAAGCCACAACCAAAATTAATCTAAAACTACCTTTGCAAGTAAAAGTAGGACAACTACCCAGGGATCTGCAACTCATAGGAGCCTGTCTTACATGAGGCCATAATTTATACATCTGGAAGGCATATGGCACATTTCAATTTTAAAATTGGATTTCTTTTTTTCACATACTACTATGATATTGTTATTAAAACGCTATCTCACTGAAAACACTGATTTCTCCCAGATGAAGCAGTTGTTTTGAATTAAACAGAACTTTTAACCAGTGTTACATGTGGTACAACAAGCATGCTGCCACAGCTATGGTCTCTGGAGATTAATAAGCATTTCAAAGTGATAGGAACCACCCTTATTTCTCTCCTTTGACTGCAGAGTGAGCCAGCGTTGACTAGCCTAGACTTAGCAAATATTCAGGTGTAAAGGTCTTTGCTGGTGAACACTGTCTTCACTGTATGTGAACCCTCACTCTCTGCAGTTTCATCAAAGAGCAATGTTTCTACATTTGGTGCCATGTCATTCAGCCATGTTTCTTACCAGAATAAGGCAACATGTCACTTTACTCCTTTGCAGTTTGAAAAGGACCTATTATAAAGTAATCTGCCCAATGACACTGCACCAAAACTGTCAGGATTGGGAAAATCTGTTTTAGCAGTTGGGCTGCTGTAGGAGTACAGGCAAACACAGAGTAAGGCAAGGCAGACTGGAAGGGTGAGTCTGCAGAATCCACACACGTGTCAGCCTCACTTCCTTCTGGCAGTTTAAGCAGACACTGTGTAAATTAAATTATCATCTGTACATTTCAGTTATAATTCCTCTTAATTTGACATTATCCCTTAGTATTATTCTGTCATGTCCAGACTAGAAGCAAGGTTCAACTTTATCTCTTTAGAGGATGTTTCTCTGTTTCATTCCAACAAACTGATGACAGATATTCTGTTCTTTTGTGAGCCACTTGGATGTGACATGGACTGCTCTCACTGTATATGCTGTCCCTTGTAAATTGAGTTACTTGCTAATATCTGATTAAAAGAAAAAAAAATCTTATTAGGGAGAAAATATATAGCAAATGTAAAGCAGTCTTTTGATAGTTGCCCCTAATGGTTCTTTATGTCTGTAGAAATGGATACTGAGGCAGAAAATTTTGGAGGATCCCTGTATTAAGTTAACATATAATGAGAGGATAAACTATGTATACGATGCGTAATATATGACACTATTCACTGAAAAAATAATACATTATTCATGAAGTGTCGATAAGTGCACTCTAGAATAAATTAATGTTGAACTCCTTTTCACTCTGATTTGTTTTAATTAAGCCTGTGATCTACTTGTTTCTCAGTTTTAAGTAGTTTCATTCTTTCATTTCAAAATTATTACAGCAAACCACTAAATTTTAATCACACGAAGGCTTTTCTTGTGGGATTTAAAAGAATAATCTTTGTATTTTTAATTCTACATATTTTACAAAGTATAGGAAAGCCTGTGTAATGGACTTATCAAAGTTGTCATTATTCTTCACACTGAGATTTGGGGATTGTGTCTTTGTTGTTCATCATTCATTAATGATACAAACAGGCTTGTCTTTTGACTGTAGAAATCCTTTTCATAGCTTATAATTTATGATGAACATGGCCTTGTGTGATAAAGACCGATCAAAGTCATAATTATTTCATATTTATATTCACTGAACTGTTCCATCTGTTAAAATGTTTAAACTTTTCTTCTATCCATCTATCGTCTTATTATATATCATCTCTTCTTCTATGGCAGACCTAATTTCTCTCTTAGTCTTTATGGAATCCCCCCCAAATGAATAAAAACCATTTTTTTCAAATACTCTAAGAAGTTTAAAATAAAAGACCATAATATATGTTCTTTACTTTTGCAATAGTGTTTAAATGAATGTTATCAGCATATAATACATTTATGTTTAAACTTCTTAATCTTCTTAATCTTTCTATTGCCTGGTGGTATTGCCCCATCTCACAAAGTGGCATGAAACAAACCACTGTCCTCTTTGTTTTATTTCTTGTGTACCATCTACCATGCAATATTCCACACACTTTTTACTCTAACTCATTGGGTTGAAATAAAAACAATTATTTTGTTAAGACTCATTATCATTTATCTGTCTTAATTGAACTGTCTTTCTAGAGTAGGGTTGAGAGTACATTCACTTAGGAAAAAAAAAGAAAGGACCAACAAAACAGAAAAAAAAGATATAAAAAACCTTATTAAGTTCATGAAAGACAAGCTTAATAATGTTTCTTCTTTGTCCATACCGGTTTATGTGGGCAACTTTCCTGAAATATCTCATGAGATTTCTATACTACTGGTAGAATCTGCCTGCATATAGAAATCACATAATTTTGGTGAATTTCTTAAATGTAAAGCAGGGATATTAAGTATAGAAACACTTTCATATGCCGAAGGGAAAGTTATTGAGATAATTCCCCTAATTTCTCTTGCAAGTAATCTGACTTTAAAGAGAATGTTGCCTTTTGATTAATTGTAAGAAGAATACTGATTTTTTGTTTGTTTCTTTTGTCCTTATTTAAAAGAAAGAAAGAAAGGAGAGAGAAAGAGAAAGAGAGAAAGAGAGAAGAGAGAAAGAGAGAAAAGAGAGAAGAGAGAAGAGAGAAAGAGAGAAAGAGAGAAAAGAGAAAGAGAGAAGAGAGAGAAAGAGAGAAGAGAGAAAGAGAGAAAGAGAGAAAGAGAGAAAGAGAGAAGAGAGAAAGAGAGAAAGAAGAAAGAAAGAAAGAAAGGAAAGAAAGAAAGAAAGAAGAAAGAAAGAAAGAAAGAAAGAAAGAAAAGAAAAGAAAGAAAGAAAGAAAGAAAGAAAGAACTTGTGAATGGAAATAATGATACTTGAATAGGGAAAACAAGATCTGCACATGCAAAATGGTAGAGGAAACTCAATTCTTTGTATAGAAAAGAAAATACAAATTAGAAAAATGTTACACCCATTTCTCATCCTAGAACCACATCAGGAACTCAAGCTCATAGTTGTTTATACTTCTGTGAATGTGTTTGTTCAGCATATCACATCCATATTGATATTTTTTTTAAATTATTTTAAAGATACATATCTTTGGATACTCTTCCAAATGGAAAAATTCATGCTCAGACATTAGTAGGATCAAGAATGTTCAGTTTTAGTCTGCAGAATTCTATTTTATACATTTTTAAAGTGAAGTCATGACACTGAAATATTGCAAACAGTTCTTACTTGTTCTGCCATCCAGAAAGGTCTCATGTTCCATGCAGTGATTGACAGTTGGGTAGACAGGCAGCAAAACGTAGAGATTTTCAACACTGCTCACACAGCTCACTCTTCAATAAATAGCATACACAGACTTTGGAAATTATACAACTTTTGCAGCCTGACCTCAAGGCAAGTAACATGTCCCTTTTGTTTTTCTACAAAATCTATTGATGAACTTGATCAAATGCCAGTTATGAGTCATCTGGCTTGCAAGCTCCTATGGTTCCTGGATTTTCTAGTAGATTTCCATACTGTAAAATTTCTCTGATGAAATGTCATTAGGAGATCATCAGAAATACTTTCCTTAGACTGATAGGATTGAAATCTTCAAGTTTATTATTGAATTTCTGCCCTAGTACCTGCAAACTGTAATGTCTGAACCTGATAAATTTTTCTAAGTCATCACAGAGCCTCTCAGGAGATTCTCCATAGAGTCATTGCCCTTAGCTAAACAAATTTCTTTGCTAGTTACTATTCATTATTTAGTAAGATTTTGCTACAATTTGGTTTATAATATTCATCCTGTAGTTCCTGTATCTTAAAGGAGCACTTGTAGTTACATTCTGCATGTCTTTAAAAGGTCAGGGGTTTTGCAGTACCTGTAAAACAAACTAGACTTCTAAGATGCAGTTGATGCTTATCACAGATATTCAACTTCTCATGATGTGTGATTCATATTAAAATTTCCATTTCCCATATTCAAAGACATGAAAATGATAATATTTTCACCTAACTTTTAAGCTCCAGCAAGTTTTCAGTTTTACTTTTAGAACATAAAATGTCTTCTTTACATATTCCTCTTGGTAAATCAGTTTAATGCTGAGAATGCAAACCCCATCTCAATCCTTTTGTGACAGAATGTTTGATAGTTTGCAAGAAACTGTGGTCTTTAACAGCTTCAAATATTTTCCTTTAAAATTTTGAATGAGTGATGATATATACAGTTTCTATACTTTAAGGTACCTTACATTCTCATAGTTTAACAGATTATTCCAAACACATAGCAATAATGTTTCTTGACACATAAGTCCCTGCTTTCCCTTCAAAGTAGCAAGAAGATACTTTGTATCCTGTCCTCTATTCCTACCAATTTTTATTAAAATAATAAATTATAAATATTTTTTTAAGATTCCATTTTCATTCATGTTTTGTTTGTTTCAACTCTCAACTAGCACACTATCATTTACTGAAATGAGCCAGATTTTCAGGAGATGCAGCTACTAATGTCATGAGAAATTGGGCCGCTGCTTTTGTATTTCCACGCAAGTGATCTAGGTATATAGTTTTAGGTTTAAAGAAAACGTTCATAGAAAATTCGGATTCCCTAATATCTGTGTTCAAATAGAGACATTGAAATTTCACGGCTCCCTTCCTAAAGAATTATCTATTCCTAGAGATCTATCTGTTGATTAATTATTTATAAAAATCCAGACCAATTTTAAGTAATTGAATTGCCAAACATTTTCTGCCAGGACTGCCAGAAAATCATTTTAACATTCATCTAGGAATCAAGTGCCCATTGATTAAATTTGAAGGTACTGCAACCTTGAAGATTGAATGAAGACATCATGCTGAATACAACTGCAGCTTTTCTAATGAAAAAGCAATTTCCAAAAAGCATTTTTGACAAAGTTTTTTTAATGCAAATTAATTGTGAACCCTAAGGTCCAGAAACTCAGATTAACTATAAATCCAGATATGAAAATTAAAAACAGTATGAGAATTTTAAATATATGGAAAGTTAGCGAGAGTGAAAAAGCACAGTGAGGATTGTGCATATGCTTTAAGTTTAGAAAGGTGTTCATGTGTATCACTATTGAGAAAGTAAAAGAGAACCAAAAAGTTCAATCATTAGTGGTGCTTTATTGTCCAGTTCTAAAGACATCTTAAATAAAAGGAGTTTGAGAAAGTATGAGAGAAATTTTGTGGCCTTTGATAAAGCTATTTTGACAGCATTTTTCTTTTCAGTGGATATGTATAAAAGCACTTCCTGGTCTTTCTAATTCCTATCTTCTGACAATATCAGTTCTATACTCTTGATGGAAGGTGTGACCAGGTTCTCTGAGCCCCCAGACTGCTGAAATCTTCCTAAAGCTGAGCTGTAGAAGAGCTGAGAAGAGCAGGAAACCTAAAAGTACTTAATAAAAATCACACTATGACCTTTCTTCTTTGTTATTCAATTTAATTTGTATAGCTATATGCATAGGCATCTTGGGCCCTTGATCACTCGGAACATTGAAGTTTATCAATAAAGAATTTCTCCATGAATGTATAGAAGAAGAGGTAAAATATTACAGTTTTAACTCTAAAAGCACAAGATACCAGTTAGAAGAACAATATTCAAATAAGAGCTCATTTCCAGGAGCTTAGTAATAAATTATAGCAATTATAAATTACTAATTCATGAGTACACATTTCATCTGTCCAGTATTGCTGGAATCTGATGAGCTGTTTTGGCTTATGCTCAGACTGTTGATTCTATCCTAGTTAGGACAGATTTTGAGGGCGAAAGAGATTATGTGCAGAGGGAAAGTCTCACTGTTCAAAAGCAGATTCTATAGCCAGTAGGCCTAAAGAGATTCATAGACTAACTCAGGTATTTCCCCTGGCTGTCTGCCTCAGGCAACCTTCATTAGTCCTTTCTAGGTCACTGACTTCAAGGGTCTCCCACATCAGATTCAGGGGAATCAAGTACAAAGTGATGTAGTATTGGCTTCTTGTGTCCATTTTGTACCAGAAGACAAGACATACTAAGCATTTCATGGTTTTAAGGGTTCACATCAACTGGAGTAATAATGAAATATGATTGACAAACAGTAATTTTTACTATTGCACCACAAAAGCCTTGTGCTCTCACATCAGCGTGCCGCACAAATAAAATACTGTTTTTGTAAAGAGTAGCTATTCAGTCATAAGTGAATCAATTACATTTAAAAGGTTGGGTTACTATACATATATCCTTATTATAGTCAATCCTGTTAACTTGCATAAATTTATCAGGTTCTGTCACAGAACTAGTAGGGCATATTTTTTTAATTTGATGTCATTCAAAAACCACATCTTAATGGCAAGAAAGTCACTTCTGTTTTTCAGTGTATATACGTTCATGGGATTATTAATTCCTACTTTTAGTTCTTCAGTGTTTTAATCATATTAGTTGTATGTTAATGGATAAAATGTGCTCACTTTGCTAACATATAATAATTCAAAGCTATTTAGATATATCTTATTTCACAAGTTCTTTAATATGCTTTTCAGCCTACAGATTTTCTTTGAAACTCTATTCATTTGTGTCCACTCTTCTTGACCACTGAAGTTTAAAATTATAAATGGTATTCTTAATGAAGTCTTTTGTATAGCAACAAAAATATTTCTCTATGTCAGCTGGAACTACCTTCATTGATAGATTTCATTTCTTTATTTCATGGCCACATCACCACTAGCAGAGAAAGAGATTCCACATGGAAATTTAATCTCCTCTAGAATTTCAGACAATGAACTTTCTAAAAAGACCTCTATAATTTATGAGGGTTTTTTTTTATTTTACTTGAATTGCATTCATTTTACCTTAGTTCAGAACACTAAGTAATATCTACTAGATGATAGAGGGCTTGTCAAGATGACTGAAAAACCTATTAAATAATTAATAGATTGGAATTTGTGACTAGTTAAATTCAGATTACAAATAAATTGTATAAATAATTTGGACTGATAAAAAGTATCAGAAGGATAAGGTAGTTCTTACCACAAAAAAAATTTAATTTGTATTATGAGTATGTGTGTGTGCATGTGTGTTTGTCTTTGTATGTGTGCTTTCTTTCAAACATGAATTAACTTGTGGGATGTCTGTGACCAAGAAAGAACAAAAGATGAGACAAAATTATCAGAAATTTCATAAAAAAACCAAAGCTATTATATTAGTTACTTTAGTTTTATGAAAACTAATAATTATAATGGAAAGAAGACTCTATTAAACATGAAAGACAAAGAACAAAAAGGGTAAAAGAAGAAACAGAATACAATACTAAATAAAAAGACGCTTTGGTTACTTTTACTAGGTAATTGATGAATAAGGGATTTTGTAGATCTAAAGATTTCAAATCAAGAAATTTGCATCTTTTTACACTTGTACACTTTATGATAAAAGTCATTGGTGATATAACTTTGAGTTGGCACAGCTAGAGGATGCTAAATCATCAAAAACAATAATAGAGATCATCTAATGACAAATGGAAGTAGAAAGGAACAACAGTTTAAAAAAAAAAAATGCAATTAAAAATTAAAATATTTGCCAGAGCAAAGCAATTAACTTTTCCTTCCCTTACTTATTTTAAAGAGGAAAATTCTGTTTGAGAAATATGCTAAAGATACATAAATGTAAAGGTAATTGGTTTAAATTTTGATTGTGCAACAAGGGTCAAGCAAGCAGAATTCATTCCTCTTTAACAAGGGTATTTGTATATACCATTTTCTTCAGAGAAACAGAACCAGTCCAAAAACACCTACAAAAGCATTCAGATGCAGTAGGGATCTCACTTCAAAATAGGAAAGCATGGGCATGGATGCAAATTCACCACAGTGATGGACAATCTTTTTTCTGATTTTATTCTTTTATCATAACCTGGTGCTAAAGCTATGTTTTCCAACACTCCTTCTCATTTGCCATATTTGCCCATTTCAAACCAAGCTAAATTATTTTGAACTTGAATGAATGAAGATGTCTTTTTGCCTTTTTTTTTCCTTAAGAATTGTAATCAGAAGAAGCTAAAAGTGATTTTTGAATCTTCTGTATGCCTTACATCACCATGGAATAAATATAAATATTTAAATAGTCTATTATTAACTGACTAGTAAACATGTAAATAACTACAATTGTAAATGAGTCATAGTAAGAAAACCTACAGTCCTTCAGTAATTGTATGCAATAAGTAATTACCACTGAGAAACAATAAAACATAAACAAATGCAACAGCATTATTGTAGTCTGCTTCCTTCCCAGATATGGTAGAGAAAGACTTTAAAGCATGTTATTTATTTCTGTGTATAACATTTCTACAGCAGATAAAAATATGTAATAAATAGAATATTTTAATAGACTGAAAATATTGTAAGAAAAAAAGCCACAATTGAACTACATTATTAATTAAAATGTTTTGATTAGATGGAGAAGTCCCATAACACAAGAAACCCTAATAAGGTACACCTCCAGTTTTTCAGCAAATGCATACAGGTAAGAGTCACTCTTCGTTCCACTACTCTCAGAAGCATTTTTAGAAGAAATGAGATGTACAATCCATATACGTTACAAAGGAAGACATTTTACATGCTAAAATTCACAGAGGGATTAATGCATAGCACTCAAGAACTAAGTATTCCTTTGATACCTTTTTGCTAGAGCTACAGCAACAGCTTTCGAGACCTTGCCCAAATAAACAGTTTGTCAGGAGAGCAATTAGCTGAAATTGAATAGCCAACCTATTTTTACCTGATTCATTCCCAGCACTTGCTGCTTGTTATGTTTAATGAGAACTCATTTACTGATTTAGTCACTTACCAAAAGCCCCTCAGTGTAGTCAACAGAACATGTAGTCCTTTGCTAATGGTTCTATTTTAAATCCCTAACAGTTTAATATCTCAGCCTTGTGTCTGCATCTTTAGATACAATAATAATATAATTTTTTAAGCTCCAACTATTAATCATGGCTGGAAATAAGACTCAGGGATCTCAGTCTCTAAGATATCTGAATATGTGCCATGACTGAGAAAAGTAACAATCCATTGTTTAAGAAAGAATGAGCTGAGATATTTGGAAAATGCAATGTTATAAACAAATATACGTATCCTGAATTTTTCATTCTGAGAATACCACAGACAGGAGATTCTAGGGTGTCAGCTTCATGAAAATCATATTTTTACCATTTTATTTTCCCAAATTAGACTATGTGTTATGAGACAACCAGACAAATTTTCTGTACTGAAGAAAGTTTCTTGTTCTAAAAATGTAGTTAGGTTATAGTTAAATTTTATCTCCATTCTTTTGGTTGTGTAGACATCCTATTTATTGCAGGTACACTTTATTCAATAAGGAAACCAGAATTTGAATTCATCTTTCTAAAAACAGTTATGAAAAGAACAGTAGGAACTAAGTGTTTGTTAAAAGTAATATTAATTAATTAACCAAGTACTAAGTAAAATCTTGACTTAAAACTTGTGAACATCATAAATCGTTCAAGACAATCGTAACAAATAAATATACACATTCATGTATTTCCATTGATTAAGAATTTTCCCAGTTCTAATTGTTTTAAAAACCAAAGTGCTTCAAAGCTTTCTCTATTGGAAATACTGATAATATAACAGAAATTTCCCTTTACACTTCACAAACAGTAGGGGAAAAATATCTGACTGCATCTAATTTTCGTAAAAAAAAGTATTGACGTTTTATAAATCATATAATTCTCCATGTTTTATTTCTGAAGAAACTCAGAAATCAGCAAGATGAATATACTATTCATATATTCTAATGTAGGTTACTTCCTTGCAAATTCTGAATTCTGATCGATTTTGACTATTGTGTAGTTGTTCACTTTGTAGTGAATTATGCAAATATGTAAAACAGGATGTGATACTTTTGCTACTTAGAAATATTTTGTAATTTGGCACTTATATCAGACTCAACTAGCTACTTTCTTCTTTTTGTGACAATACAGTGAGTTTCTTGGTCTCTGCCACGTATATTTGTGTCACCTGTAAAGGGGTGTTGATGCACCATTTTGTTTTGATTTTATTTGGAGGGAAGGAGGGTTGTCCATTTATTAAATTTCTGGACTAAAATACAGTTTCAAATACAGTTTGAAATCCTAACAGGATTCCTGCTGAATGATGAACTGTTCATATTTTTGTCTTAGCTTTTAAACCACGAAGTATTCCCCATAAATGTAAGTTGAGCTAAACAGGGATTATAATAAATCAGTGGAAATTGATGGATACATGAAGCACTTTGCAAAACGATTGTATGGATTGTAAATTAAATGTTTATTACAACTGCTAGTTGCCAAGATTCTGTATAATTCACTCATATACATGAACTGTAGTTGCATAAACCCACTGAATTAACTCTCAAGGACTTTCTGAAAAATTCAAGGTTACATGAACTAGCCTACAGAATAACTGCTTGTCCTGACTTGATAACAGACACTAACAGAGCAAAAATGACAGTTTGATTCAGAGACAAATACAAGTCAGTCTTAAATGCCTGGCTTCTATTTTTCTGGGATGAGATAGTCATCTTTATAAAGCTTCAGTGGTGAATATCCTGACAGTTTAAAAGGTCAGACATAGCAAGTTATCAGCAAAAATGATGATGTACAGACCTTTGGAAGAAAGAATGATTTTATTATCTTCACTCACCTGTTATATATTTACTCTGCTGTCCATCCTTGACACGCAGGAAGCTTATGGAAAAGAATAAAAGATGTGCTGAATGGTGAACTGATTTCAGGTGTGATGCAGCATATTAGACATGAAAAAGGATAGGTTGAAAATCATGGTGAAAGGGGTGAATAATGCTGGATGATTTTAACTTAAAATATTTTTACCTTTAACAAGCAATTATTATATATTTAAATACATTTTTAAGTTTAATATTTTATTAAGACCACTGCATCCTTCTCACTCCCACAAGCAGGGGATGACAATAAAGGACCATTCTTGAAGACACTGATGACTCTAGTATACAGTTATACATGTGCAGTTTACAGTAAAATTTCTTCAGATCAAAAATGAGATTACTAAACCACAAAATCAGTATCAATAATCGAGTCATTGCACAGCAAGCTGTTATATGGTAGTTTTTAATTAGAATGTGAAGAATGTTTCTTGGGTTATGACACTGCTATATGATACAAAGGTTCAGTTCTCTTTAAAAAACTTCTCAGTGCTTTCCATTACTTAAATGTGATGTTTGGATTTCTTCTCTGACTTTTACATTGTGAAGATAAATGCATGCTTATGGTAGAAGAAGCCAAGTGATCATTCAAAGAAGCAGTTGGATGTGGTAGCTGGGCGATTTTTAAAGGTTTTCTTATATAAGCAACATAGTGATTTTCTGATGCAAACATAGAACCATTTATTTTCTAAGATATTTTCAGAAAAGCAGATGGGTTTAGAGTATTTTTTTTCAAAAGATATAACCATGTATTCATACTAAATTCTGTTATCTGTGAGAAAGTAAACCATCAAGATTCTACTAAAAATTGTTTTAGTTTTGGTTTCTACTCTAATGGTAGAAATATCACTGGCATTCAGACTGCCAAGGTATTTTTACTTTGAAAGAATCAGTGGAGCAGGTATTGTACTTTAAGTTCTTAAGTCCTTTTCTCCGTTACAAAAAAAATTCTTCACCTATAAAATCCCCAGATAATCATGTAGTTCCTCTACTTGTATGATGAATGCTTTCACATTGAGCATGAAACAACTGCTTCAAAGTAGTAGTATGTATGGAGGTGATTACGGTGGAGAAGCAAAAAGGTGACAGGACTATGGGATTTAGAAACATTTTTATGTGGTTTTCTTTTCCTTTTACCTTCAGTGATGGATGAGAGACATGGAATGTCTACTGAGACAGCAGAAATTCTTAACACTCACAAAAGAAATAACAGGAATCACAGAAACAAATATTTAGCTATTAAAAAAAAAAAATCTTCAAGCAGTCCCATAATATTGTCAAAAAAAAAGCAAGTAGTAGGAAATGTTCATGTTATCATTACTGACTGAGCTCAGTAAAAGGATGCTGACATTTTATGCGCAGTTTATTTGTACATACTGAGGGCATGTTCAACTTTTACATTGTACTGACTGACTTTTTTATGTATCCCAGACCACTTCTGCAATGAAAATTATGATCACATGGATGCCTAAATCACTGACAAAACAATCTGTGTCATGAAAATAATCAGATTTCTGGATGATTTAGTGATGGGAAAAATCTAAGAATAAAACAATCAGCAGACCAAATGGTAATAACCATACTTAATATTAAATAATTAATAAAGTATCATCTATCTTTATATGAGATAAAATATTGCCACATCTTTTTAAGCACCAACATTTTTAGTCTCTTCAAATAGATAAAACTATCTTCTAGATACATACCTGTTGTGTTTTCTAACTTTTATTATAGTACATTTTTATATTTTGAAATATTTCAAAGTAAATTGAAACCCAGCATTCATATCTACTGTAGTGTTAAGTGTTTCAAGTTATAGGAGTAGCTTTGTCAATCCTACTGTAAAATTAGCTACTACATGTACCTGAGATATACCCACCTTCCTCTCATAGTTAAAAGCTACAAGCATGTATGAAATGCCAGAAGACTTTAAGAAAATTCCATATTCCTTAGCTCCAGTTGCATTTTTCTGCCTTTCTGCACATGTAGCACACAAACTGATTTCACACAACAGGATGACGTAAAAACATTTTAATCAGCTCAATGTTATACATAGATTGTTCAACAATATGCCACAGTATCTTTCAAACTGATGTCCTCTCTTTTATAATGTAATTATTTATGCATTTTTCCACAATATATTAATTACTTTTTCCTGAACAACACAACACCAACATATACAATAATTTTGGATATTATGTCAGCCATGTTAATATTCAAGAAAAATATAATAAGATCCCCAAAAGAAAGGCTGAGGCTTTAGGTAAAACTTATTACAATTGACTATAAAGAGTCATGATGGATTTTATTTTCTGTTATACTTTTTTTTTGTGTTCATGCTTTTTATGAAATAATATGTTTCGTTTTCACAAGATGAACTGCATAATGTAATTTTTTTCAGTAAGTGTTACTGCATGATGTTTCAAGTGTTGTTTCAGTAAGTTTACCTGCATGATGTCTGGAAGAAAAATGCAAGCCCTTGAACATGAGACTCATCTCAACTGTGTTGTTAAGAATCACTGGGATACAAAGCTGCAGCTCAGTCAGGTTGGGTTTTTTGTAACTTGAAAAGGGTATCAGAATATCGTAAATCAGCTAAGTTGTCTGTCGTCCCTGAAAATAAGCCTTCTGATTTGTTTGTGGAGAATGGAGTCAGGTTCTCACGAATTGTAAGGTACACAAGAATAGTTTACATTGTTTTGTTAAAGAAACACTTAAGAGACTTCTCATTTGACCAGTGGGATGGGAGAGGTGGATACTTGGTTACCCAATCCCGGTCAGTGTCCTGGAAATTATAAAAAGCTGAAGTTTCAATAAACTTCATTCTTCTTTGTACTTTGGACACTTTGTGTGTGTGTGCTGTGCATTCCCTCTGAGTCCCACAGTGACAGTTGTCAAGTAAATTTGCATTACAGCAGAATAAATATTTTAAGAGGAAATAGATGAGCAAACAGGTAAGCAGATCTTTTTAGAACAAACTTGTGGATGAAAACAGGCTAAGTATTCTCATACAAACTGTGTAGTCAGCCAGTGTATTTCTGACTGTTGTGCTTCATTTGATAGCAATAGTTAATGAGCTATCAGAGTATGAAGAGTTACTTTATCTGAATTATGAACAAAATATCTTGCTTAAATAAGCTTGCTTCTTAATAAGAAATACTGAAACTTTTCAATTGCTACAAAAATACATAATTTTGCTATAAGCTCAGTGTTGTTTTCCTGTTCATTAATGCCTATGTATAATTTTATTTAATTGTCCTTACTTAGAGCTCTAATTCTGTAATCTTATCAATAGATTTCTGTGTCAATCTTGTCTCAGCTTTGAATTAAAATACAGCAACTTTTACTAGAAAAAAATTCTGAGCCAAATAAAGTCCAAATCTAAGTTTTTATATTGCTTGTGAACTCAGTAAGAGAAAGACATACACCTGTTGGAGTGTGTCCAGAGAAGGGACACAAAACAGGTAAGGGGGCTGAAGCCTCTCTCCTTCAAAGAAACCCTGAGAGAGTTTGGATTGTTCAGTCTGGAGAAGTCTCTGGGGAGACATTACAGGAGCCCTTCAGTACTTGGGAGGGTTTTATAATAAAGATGGGGACAGAAATTTTAATAATGATAGGACAAAGGACAGTGGTTTTAAACTAAGAGGGTCTTGACTCAGACTAATATAAGTAAGAAATTTTTTATGATGAAGGTGTGGCAGGTGAAACTGCCACAGGTGGCCCAGAGAGGTGGCAGGTTCCCCATCCCTGCAAACAGATCGTATTGGGCTCTGAGCCATCTGATCTAGATGATGAACCTGCTCATTGAAGGGTGGGTGGACTGGATGAGCTTTAAAAGTTCCTTCCAACTAAAATACTCCTTTGATCCTATGATTCTAAATCAAATTATTGGAGAAAGGGTTTTTTTTGATAGAACATATCCAGGAAACCAATATCTTGAATATCCAAAATATAATGTTATTAATCATCAATATGATCAAAAGTTTGGTCCAAACCTAGTTCTTAAGAAATCTCAAGATATCTATCACATTTTTTTCCTTACTTTAATTTTTTTGTTTAAGACAAAACTAAATATATTAGCTTTTATCTTTTAGTTTTAACTGCAGTTGCAAATTGGAATACATGCTTTGATCTGTATTAACCACAGATGTTTCCCATTGTTGGCTAATTAGTTATTTCATTCTATAGAAATCAAGATGCTAATTCAGTAAAGACACTGATTTTATCTCGTATTTCTCATGCAAACAAAAAACGTCACCATTATTATTTTTGTATTTACTATATTTGAGTTTTTTCTGTACATCTCAGTTTTAGAGGGTAAAGAACAACTATTTATGTTAGGAAAAAACCAAGTCCAGGCCTACAAATTGATACAGTCTGAAATTGAATGGGCTCATTAGACATTTATCTTTGGGCTTATAGCTTCAAATACTTAGCAAGAAACATGATATATAAGTGTATATCCAGCACTAAGTTATTTAGTACAACATCTCATTTCATCCTAAGTTGATACAAAGTCCATGCTCAATAAATCCTCTAAATTAAAATTGTGCGCTATGTAGAGGCTTGCTTTTACTCCTCTATATTTTGGAAATACAAAATGCTTTATTAATATTTTTGTACTGTGTTTTTCAGAATGTTATTCACTTACTAACTTGCTAAAACAAATATATTTGAATTTTTGAATCAACTGGATTAATTTTAATGTTGGGATGATTTTCTTTAAGAAACACTAGTCATGGGAAGAGTTGGAACCAGATGATCATTAAGATCTTTCCAACTCCCTACCTAAATGCAGTTATCTTAGTGTTATTAGTCTGAGTCTCATCAAACCCAGAAATAGGTTTCCCAGAGAGGTTGCACAGTCTATGTCTTTGAAGATATTCAAAACCTCACTGCATGTGATTCTGGGCAAACTGTTCTAGCTGTCCCTGCTTGAGCAGTGCATGGAATTAGATGATTTGGAGAGGCCCTTTCCAGCCTCCACTATTCTATAATTGATTTTGTGATTCTGATGATTAGCTTTTTCTGAAGACAAGAGAATTTATATTTCTGTCATGCATTATCTTTATCTAAAGAGTGGCATTACTCTTTTTAATAGAATGCATCTAGTTTAAAAGAGAAATTAACCTTCTTTTAAATTAAAACATTCTACAACAGTATTCTGTAACCAAATTGACCCTTTGGATGAAGTCATAAAACTGATTATAAAAATCTCTGTCAGAAGGAGGAAGTCTGTACTTATCTCTTCAGCCTATAATAACTGATGGTGTGATCCAGAGGTGTAAAAATCTATTTTCCCTAGCAGCTGCCTCATTTTTAACCCTGTGACTGATATAAAAATGCACAAAGTCATTAATTATGCTAATAAACATATTAAATCCATAAGAGATGGAACAGAATAAAAGGAATTCAAACATGATGAAGTGAAGATCTGCAAGAGGTTGGTTGGTAGGTCACAACATGCCATGAGGAAGATATTCAGAGAGCCTGTGTGTCCATAGTCTAATTGCAATCCACAGCTGGGGTACATGAGCTGTTATGAAAGTAATAGAATCATAATATTAAAAACTCATAGAATAATTTGAGTTAGAAGTGACCTTAAATCTCATCTCATGCAACCCCTCTACAATGAGCAGTCATCTTCAACTAGACCAGATTGCTCAGAGTTGTGTCCAATGTGACCTTAAATATTTCCAAGGATGGGTTGTCTACTACTTCCCTAGGAAACCTTTCCCAGTATTTCACCATCCTCATTGTAAAATCTTCTTCCTTATATCTAGTCTGAATTTCAGTTTAAAACCACTACCCATTATCTTATTATTAACTACAGGTGTTACTAATATATCTGTCTCCCTCTTTCTTAGAAGGCCAATAGTTCCAAGGGTTCCTCTTTTTAAACCTTTTACCAATTGGACAAGGTTTTTTCTTTTTCCAATCACCTGGAACTTCACTTATTACCATGACTTTTTAAGATGCCGTGGTGTAAAGCTCCAGACTCATTCAATGAGCTTCCTAAAGGGGATTAGTTTTACTTACACCCTAAATCAGGGTCACAGGAGAACATGATGTTTTCAGGAAGTTAAATAACAAATCTTATGATAATAATCACTGCTTGAGATCCAGCATGATCCCAGCTCCTGGGGCCCTCTCACCCAGATGGAGCTTCAGGAGTGCCAGTGACTGACAGATTCTCTGGGCTGGAGTAAAGATTCCAGGGCAGATGGGATGTGGAGAAGTGGACATCCCACTTTTCACGGAAGATGCTCTTCCACCTACCACCCCACCTCCCCAACACACACTTTCATTGTTTTAAGACAGTAATCATTTTCTCCAGGCTCTCACATATGAAGAATTTCTTTTCCACTACATCAAACCAATTCACTTGGAACTCTGGGATGCATCTCATCACATGCCATAAAAACCTCTAATAACGATATGAAATTTTCAATAGGAAAAAAAAAGGATGAAACACCCTAATCTTGAAAATCTCGTGTTCACTTCTGACACTTCAAAGCTATAATGTTTTAAGGTAAAGTTACTGCTCTAAGTAATATGCTGAAGTGCTTGCAAATATTGCCTCCATTCCAATTTCCTTAAACATGCATTAGGTTGGATAAAGTCTGACAATTCAATAGCCACTTGGCACAGCTTTTCATATGTGCATTAACTGAAGAAAATGTATATTGTTAGGATGATTAATACATCATTTATAGTACTTATGAAAGGTCAAACATAGATAACAGTAAATCCCTGTGTTGGTAGCAAAATTAATAACATTTAGATTTTAAAAAGAAAGTATTTTACACACATGTAGAATTTCCTCATAGTAGCGCCCTGTTATAGAGTTACTTTGCAAGGAGATTATTGTATTGTCCAATATAGATCATAGGAGGTGTAACAAAATTTTAAACACATTGAAAAGATTTTTCCACCAACACTCTTTACACCTAAAGTGCCTTCATAAGAGCAGAGATGCTATAGCAGGTAATGCAAAGAAACCATAGTCCATCAGCAACTGGTTTTATACCGGTTTCTAAAACATAGTTATATTTTTATTAAGATAATCCCTGAGGTATTCCATAAATAATACAGTCTGATCTGTTGTGTGAAGAATCATCTCCTTCATAACAAATATTCATAGAACAAATATTCTATATTTATTAATAAATGTCTGTAGGGAAAATTACAATTACTTTAACTGGTTTTGTTTCTTATTTATGAAAATAAATAAGTAAACACTGCTAAAAATCATTCGTTTTCTCTGGCTTGTTTTACAATGATGTTTGGTCAGCCTAAAGATAGATTCTCAAAGTTCCTTGCAAGAGTAGAACAAAGTACTATCCATATTTCTTATCCATATCTCTTCCTTCACCTGCTGCATAAGACCTGTGAAACCTGATGGATTTGAACAGCCTATTAATTTTCCCATGTCTTAGTATTTCTACCACAGTTTGTACACTAAGGTTTTGAGTACACAAGCGACAGTACCACAATAAAAATCAGAATGATGAATAGTTTAAAGCCAGGCCCTTATTGTCCTGTCTCAAGTGCATTCAATATCTTGAAACCATCACATTCAGAAAGTTTTGAGATCAAAAAAGTCAATAAAGTACAACAATCAAAACGAAGTCAGAAAGGGACCTTTGCCATATGTCTTTTACCTGGTTTGTTTTACCTTCTGTGGCCCCAAATCTTGTAAACTCTCAGTACTCTAATATTTCACAGTCTTTTTTAATCATCCATTTCTTTCTTCATTGGCTTCATATCCCTCTTTGGCCCAAAGATAGACCCTCAAGCAGCAGTGTGTGAAAGAGAACTAGTTTTATATACATAAATAATTTAAATCCAAGAAAATGTAGCTGGGTTTTTTTAAAACGGTTTGGTTTTGTTAAATAGATTATTACCTTAAATATTATTTGCACTTTTGTGTCCTCTTTAAATTTAAAAAATTGTGTTCTCTTTACATATTTAATATACTATCTTGAAAGGCTACTACCTAACTACATACACATGAAAAATGTATATGTAATATAAAACTGTACTTGCTACAATGCAATGGTGAGCTACAGGAATGTATGCTTCCTAAAGATAATTTCTGTGCATTAATTGTATTTGTAAACTCATCCATAAGAATAAATTGAAAAACAACATTTTTTTTTCTTACTGTAGCCAATTATTCTTACATTGAGAAGAAATAAAGGAAAGAGATGGAAAAATCTATTAAATTGTTATTTCAGTTCGCTGGAATTAATTTTTCTAGACATCCCACACATCGCTGTGAGAAATATCAGGCTTTAATTCCCCTGTTGGCCAAACCCTCGTATTCACAGGCACTGTGTGGGCGTTGTACATAAACAGTTTTTCAGTGACTCTTTTACAGACACAGAATTACAGAGGCTCTTATACCTCTCAGTCTGCCTTCCCTGCTGTCCAGAGGACTTATTAGAGTTCTCTCTGACTTTTCAGATAAAGCACTTTGGATTCCTTAACACGGAAGGCATTTTGCATAATGAGGACGAAATCTTTCTCTACTTTATACTCTTTTAAAAAATCAATTTTAAATTCATGACATAATTTAAGAAAAACATAGAAAGCTGAATAAGATTAAAACAAAACAAATTGTTCTATTGCTTACATAATTTATAACCCTCAATTTAAGTGCTATGCCATCACTCAGATGAATGCAGTATTGAAATGAACCCCTCAGTTGGCAGCAGCTCTTGAGTCCCACTGTAAAACCGGGGTTAGCCAGAGTAGAATTTCCAAGGTGTACCTTAAACACAAAAGAATTACCTTAGAACATGAAAGAGAGAAAAAGAAAATCTAAGACATGCTGAAAATTTCAGCTCATAGGTCAACTGGGTCACGCTTAAAGTCTAATTTCCATGAAAGTTTTCCTTCTCCTGTCAGTATTGATTTAGTATACTCTGTACATTAATAAGTACTAGATTTCTGTACACAGACAGCAAACTGTAACCTTTTGTAAGGAAAAAATAAAAGCAAGTATTAAACGTCTGTCATACAACAGAACCTTCAGCTGATTGCATGCCAAAGAATCTTCTACTGTTGGAGATGCAGGACCTGGACAGTGAGAAATTTCTCTCTTTAATGTATAGCTACATATTCCACAGGGAAATATCATCTGTTATGCTGATCCAAATTTGCTTAGGAATGTACTTCACAATGAATAACATTTCAGAGTGCAAGGGATGAACAATGATTGGAGTAGCTTTGTAAAAAATATAGAATAAATTATTCTTTCTGAAGTGATTCTTTGCTCTGACAGATTAAGCATAATGCCCAAATTGAGCATATACACTCCACGTCAGCAGTGCCATAGTGTTTCCTGCATACAATTTTTCTACCTACACCTGAATGAGAAATGTGAGAAATACAGTCATTAAGCATAAAGGTCTTCCAGATTTAGGCTTGTTATTGTGATAGACCATGTCCTGCTGTAATCACCTAAGCAACATTATGGAGATAGAATTTTGGGGTTTTAGTTATTAAGAATCCTGGGAAAAAAAAACAAACAAACAAAAAAAAAAAACAAAGCAGGAATTTACATTTTTTCCACTATAAAAATATTTTGCTGTTTTGAAATATCTTAAACAGTTGTATGGTTTACCTGGTTGAATGTATTAAGTATTTATGATATTTTTTACACTTAACTCGATCTCACAATTGGTTAATTGCAACTTATTACATAATATTAGGTTTCTGACAAGCATTTCTCTTGACAATCTCATTAGCAGATTTTATTAGATTTGAGAAGAATTTTGAAGATTGAAAAGCAATAGATAACTCAAGAAGTATACCAATGCCAAGAGGAGACTGTGTGCCCTTTGCTCAGGAGAATAAACCACCCGACATTACAGAGGATCTAGAGACTACAAGATTGTGCTGCAAACCAGAGTCAAAGACACAAACTACAGAGATTAGGTGGGAAAGCATTCTGAGGAGAGAAAAAAAAATTCTCCTCCAAGTCTATTAATCTTTCTTCAAACCACAACAAATTACACTTTAGGATTCCCCAACGCAGCAGATGAAGCACAACCAAACACCTCAGCAAAATGATGGCTCAGATGGTTTTCAGTTGCATTCACTTGATCCTTCAGGGAAGACAGTAAAGGGAACAAGATAATGAAATCAACAGATAAATCCCAGACAGGTGTTATTTAAATTACACACGTATCTGTTGAGACACGGAACTAATGGATGTACTCTCTGAGAGCAGTTGGCATTATATCTCTTTGGGGTTTGAGGCTGGTGCTGATGATAAGAGGAACTGTAGAGATAAAGAACTGAGGGGCAGACTGAGAAACTGACTGATACTGTGCAATTTTAATATTTAGAGGGAGGTAAAACAAAACTACAACCCCAATCCCATACCAATGTATTGGAAGCAAGGACGCTAAAAATAGTAATAGTACCCATATTGACTAAAAGAACAATCTGTACCTGTTGTTATTATAAGACTTCTAAAAGAAGTGTCATAAATATTTGTGTCCTAAAATATCAGACTGACAAACTGAGGATTTATACTGCAGGATGTAAAACCAAATACTCTGAATGGAAATATGGAAATAAGAGAAATTGACAGTTTAAATTGTTTAATTGCAAATTTGGGGAAAAAAAAAAGAAATAAAAAGTGTAGCAGAATAGTATTATTTTACCTATACATTAGACTCTAAGAAAATAAAGGATAACATCGATAGAATATCTGCTTGATTAAATTTTCCTTTTAAAGATATAATATGATCATATTGAAATTGAATCCTATGGAAATAAAAACTAGTTATGGGCAATAAATTATTTTAAAATATGTTGGAAGGAGAAAACTATTGAAGTGGTGGAAAAAGATTTATTAGAGCTGTTAAAGTAAATATTGTATAATGTATTGTACACATCTACAAAGCCTAGTAATGCGATTCCGGTCTGTATTTTTACAACACTGATTAGAATAAGTTTCTTTATAAATTAGACTTGTCCAAAGAATACATAATCACATGCTTTCAAGACAGCTAAAAACCTAAGTTTTTTGTTTGTTTTTTTTTTATTATTTTTATTTTTATGTAATGCTGCAAATCATAAATGAAATAAAAGTGTTGAATGAAAAATATAGCAACATGAAATAGTAGCAAAGAAGGATGGATCAGGTTGTCTTGGGGAAAAATTTTTTGTGCTGCTTTACTACTGGAATTGTATGAGAGGAAGTGAAAAGACAATAACAACTGTATTTCAGTGTTCTGAAGGATGGTTAGTCACACAGGAATCCAGATTGCACTGACCCTGGAATACTGTATGTACTTAGGCAAAAAGTCAAAGATGATGATAATTGAGGACTAGCAGTTCAGTAGATTGTTCCTGACCATTCTCTGCCCGTAGGTACAGACAAGGTACTGATTGGGCTTCACGACAGACTGTCACCCTTCTTGAATCATTTTAACATAATTATGCTCCTTCAGCTATCATTTTCCTGTATTTGGCATGGACAAACCCAATTTAAATGCATTTCCTGTAAATGGGCAATTTTCATAGGTATTGGATATGGTCTTGGACATTTAAAGTTCAATATCTTTGTAATCAGATGGCTTTTGCATGGATTTACAATTTTGTGCTTGTTGGGGAGCTTAACTGAGTATTTTAACATTCAGGATCTTATTCTTTGCAACTCTTCCCTAGTATAAGAGCCAGAGAGAAAAAGTGTCTACATGCCACAGATACGCCTCCTTATTATTTTTAACATTTTTTCCTAAGAACTTTAACGTTTTTGGGTTTTTTTTGTTTTGTTTTGCTTTTTTTTTTCTTGATTTTCCTGTTCAGTAAAGGGAGAAATATGTCTTTGTGTTTGTGTGTATATGTGTAAAATCAATCTTCACACATTTTGGATTATGATCAAAATGCAGGAATTCAAAGCATTTTCAATAACTGAGTGATTATAAAAATATTTAATGCACTCTAAAGTGACAAAAACAACAATATACCTGGAAAATACTCGAGAGAGAAACAACAGTATGCATCACTTTCTTTGATTTTACACACCACCTACAGTTACCATTGTCTTGGGACAAGAACATGAAGCAAAATGACTCAAAGCTTACACCACAGTTCATTCAGACAATAGGTAATATGGCAAATTTATATAACATACTAACATTATAAATCTATTGTAGTAGTGTTATAATATACTAGTTCAATAACTAACTTAGAAAAAGTGTGATAACGATTCAATTTTTAATTTAGATATGATGCTAGGTTTTTGTACTAGATTTGAACAAGTCTATATATAAACAGAAAACATTACAATTGCAGAGCAAGAATCTGGAACATATTGAGCTTTTGAATCAATAATAGTGATCATACTAAAAGTATGGAATCTTTAAAAACACATACTATGCTGCATTTTCTTCCTCCATGAATAATTATGGGTCATACTCCTTTTCACTCAAAAACTTTTAGGTCTGTTGCATCAAAATAATTGAGAAAAACAGTCTAATGTCTGCATAAAGGTAAATTAGGCACTCATTCCAGAAAAAGCCAGTTATAGAAATCCTACTGTGCAGATGTCAAGTAATAGCTCTGAATTTTCAAAATTCAGAGTTATAGTCTTTTATCATCCATTTATATAGGTTTTATTTATAGATATTTTGTAAAAATATCATGTGGTCTGACATATCTTTTCCAGTTTGTAATTTCACCTGGGCCCTGTATATTTTTATTATATTTCCACAAATTATATTTAGATTCATAGCACTCAACTGCTTTGTAGTGTTCATCTATACTCATCCAATGTAATTAAAGTATTTTCTGGGTTTTATAAGATATTCAGTGTTCCATATTTCCACACTTTCTCTCTCCCCACCCAAAATTATTTTGTTTCTCTACCTAAATCTTAAAAAAAATATTTAAAATGTAGAAACAATTGTCTCTAAAGAAGATTAGTATACAGGCAGAAGGAAGCTCACATTTCCCTATAATCCTACCTCAGCGATCAAGAATATAAAATAAAGGCCTTTTTCTAAAGGAATCAGATTCTAATTAATTATCTTCCATAGAGTAGTGATTTAACTCATGCTAACAGAAAAACACAGATTTAAACTCAGTTTTTAACATCACTCTTATTACATTTCAGGTTTTAGGGAGTAAAACTGTACAATAGTGTCATGTCAATTCACCTTGGGGTATGATTCTCCTAATTTGGGCAACATTGAGTTCTGCCTAATTTGTTACTTTTTCAGTTAAATTTAACCCTGAGGACCATCTTTGCTTCCTCTTGGTGTCATAACTCACTAAGGTATAATAAATTTTAATACACAATTTTAAATCTGTGAAAGTTCCAGTTTTGTTTATTTAAAACAGAAAGTCGTTTGTTATAGATAGCACCCACACATACACTTGACTAATTTCTCCCTGATCCATGTGCAGACCTGAATAAAGATACTAAGTTATATATCCTCCTGAGAAACTAAACCAAAATGTTTTGAGTAGATGTTTGAAAACTGATCATAAATATGGGCCTCCTCTTCAATACATTATGATTGATCAACGAGGATACAAAGTAAGATTTATTAATTCAGAAACTGTTTTACTAAGGGTTGGGCGTATTAAATTACAAAATGGTCATTTTTTTTCTTAATGGAATTTCTTAAAGGACATGAATAATACCAAAAAACTCCCACATTTAAGCCAGTTTTATTCCCAGTGAATTCCCAGTTTAGCCTATTTGAAAATATGAATTCTCATTAAAAGCAAAAGGGGGCAAGACAAAGGCAGAAATAATGGACTAATATATTTAAGGTCTGAGTGACCAGGGGTTTGTTTTGTTCTATGAGAGTTTACTTGTTTTGAAGTAAAAGATTAACAGTTCAGCAGAATAGAACAGTCTTTGTTTTCTTTATCATGTTATTTCTACATAATATTCAAAGCTAATGAATGGCTTTGACTAATACTAAATGACAGGAAATTCAACAGTAAAACTGAAAGGAAAAAGGAAATTACTTTTTGCATTCAAATAAACATAATTTGAGAAATTAAGAGACAAAAAACTGATGAGTACAAAATAAACGTAATCCTCGGAGCTGCATACAGACATAGCTTTCGAAGACATCAATTTAAAAATGCATCTAACTGAAATCATCTCTCACCCATTAATAAGCAGAAACAGGTATTTTAAAAGCAATTTGATAAAAGATTGATTTTAGGTTTCCCAGGTAAACTGTGTTCTGCAATATATAATGTCACTCATCATGTTTTCCTTGATAGAAATTGAAAAACCAAAAAGAATGAAACCAGTTTTAGCATTGGTATGCTTAACACTCGTTGACTCAGGTAGTTTATATTCACCCTCAAAGGCATTCTCAAGGCCAAATTCCCTTATCACTCCCTCTGGCTCAGAGTCTGAGACTTTAATTGGGCATCATGGGAGTGCTCATCTGGAGAGAATGTCAAGTCTAGTCAACATCCTCTGATGTAGTTTCGGCAGTCCAGACCCAGACGTACACTAAGACAATTTCCAAAGAATACACTCCATTATGGCCTCAAGCTGGGTGGTGGAGTCAGTGTACCTGTGACTCTCAGTACAGAGGAGCTCTGCAGATGTTTGCTGCTACCTTCTTGTTTCACCACTACCGTGGCAAAGCAGACAATGTTCCGAAGAACCAAAACATCTAGTCTGATTTTTCACAAGAGCCTCTGCTCTTGGAGTTCCTACTTCAATACTGGCCAAGAGACAAGAAGATAGCTGAGTTGTCTTTCAAGCAGAAGATGTAAAGCTTTCAGTAAACACACAAATCATCACATGCCTGCATAAAAACATAACAAAAGTGCACACAATCCTTGCCACTTGACACCTGCTCAACTGAATTTAATGCACTAGTGATTTGTTCTTTCCTTCCTTGTCTTCATTCCAATTATTCATTTTTGAACAAGTAACTGCTGCTCATAATCAATAGGAAAGCCATCCCTGGCTCAGAAATAAAAACAATTATAAAAGTAGATTGACTCTTTAACCTTTACTCACACACACACAAAAAAATACCCTAATACAAATTCTTCTCATGTTTCTGCATTGGTCCCAGTTCACCCAGAATTTTTTCTTTCATTCAACTCAGCAGTGAAACTAACTACTGAGTAGACAGGTGGAATAACATTTCCTATCTCTTACACAGGTGCTTAACTCCTCAACTAGGTTCTAGCAACCTTGATCTGTGATGACACGTTAGAAACGCAATTCAACATGGTCATTCATATAAAAATGGCTTTACGACCAGTTGGAAGAGAGATTCACTCCCAGCATTTCTTTTCCTCTATTTTTCTATTAAAACTCTAGGTCTATTATAGGATAAACTTGCTTTCCAATCCCCCTTCCAAATGCACCTCAGCCTTCAGCTAAAATTCTCTTTACATCAAAGTTGCACCTTAAGCATAAAGGATTGTTTATAAGGATGGCTACTGGCACTCCAGTAATGAAGCAATTCTAAGGAGCAGTCTATCAGAACAATGAAGGAATTCTCTGAGTTCACTTCAAAGAGTCATCAGTAATGGGAAGCCAGTGCAGACTTGAAAATATATGGGACACAAGCAAAATAATTTTGAAGAGAATTCACAACCATCAGCAAATTAATTTCTTTATTCAGACCAGGCTAAGAAAATGATTTAGTAATTCAGAGGAATTGAATAAAGGGTTGTTCAAGTCAGTGCAGTACTCCAAATGCATACCCAGTCAGTACAGTAAGAGTAGTCATTAGGACTAAGAATCAGTTCATTTACTGTTAAATGACACTGTGACGTTTCTATTTTTAAGGATATTACTTAATGGTACTTCCAAATGAGTTATGAAAATTACAGCAAAAACAGCATATTTTATTATCTCTGTTTTGGTGTGCTTAAAAGAGTAACCTCAAGGACCTTGGTTTTGAAGTAAGCGCTAACATTTCTACTGGTTCAGACACAAGAAAAAATATCAAAAATGGTAAAAAAATTGCACAAATGCATAGAATATTATATAGCTGTACAACTCACATGACATGGACAGGATCAAAGACAATGCCATAATACAGATAGTCTGTTGGTAAAGAATAGGAGCAGAAGGAAAACAGAGATGATAACAGTCCAGAGGGGACGACTAATGAAGAAGAGAAAGGAAAATAGAAATATCAAGTTTTGAGTACACAAATCTGTGAAAGACTGCATATGACATGAAAAGGTTTAGCTATCAATGCATAGAAGACAGAATTCATAAACATGAATATATATATAAATGCTAGAATTCACAGAATTCATGACAGAATTAGGCAATTATATTAATGCTAACACATGAGAGGGTTTTATCTCTTTTTTTTGCATTTGTTTAGTTTTGTTTACACAGAAAAAACAATCATCTATTAAAAACTTCTGTTTTGTTTATCTTGTAGGCACGGCATTCCCTCAGGTGTGCAGAGAATGTTTACGTGGCTACGGTTACGATATCTCTGAACCCAGACGTAACTCAAAATTATCAATAATTAATTAAAACTAGTCCCTGGGTTTTCTCAGATTTTCTACAGTATTTTCTGCTTGATAAAACTCTCTTTACCTTATGCACGATACATTCATTCCCACACAGATTTCACCTGAAACCCTTGACTGCCATTTAACAAAGCAAACTATACACAGCTTTCTAAAGGGTATTCAATATAGGTCTTAATATAAAAAGGCATAACTCTGTAGTGACCTTAGTCTTATTAACATGTTAAAAAATTTTCATCCTAAAAGCTTAACTCCCTGTTGTTTTGGGGTTTCATTATCCATAGAGGTATACTGAAAAACTTCAACCAACAGACTGAAAAACATCACTTTAGCAGGGGAGCTGTCCTTGGTCCACATGGCACTAAAAGAGTGTGAACTGAAAGAAAATGAACAGAGCAGACAAAAAGAGGAGGTCTGGGGAGTAATTAGTACTTAAAAGGCATGAGATACCTATGAACATATATACACAAAAGTGACATTACACATATTTTGTCCTTCCCTTCCAAATAAGAATTTATGAATAGCCTTGGTATCTGGCTTTCTGCAGAATATTGAGAAGGGTTTCTGCATAATGCAGTGCTGTTTGTTCTGAAATAGTTTAATACATTTGTAATTAACATGTGAAATAAGCTAACAGAGAAACACAAATGTCAAAGTGTCATGAAATCTTATTGCTAGAAACTCATGAGCAGCATCATTAGTTCAGATCAAGACTCAAACAGAGTTGTGATTAATTTTTGTTTTAAAGTCATATAGTTAATCTTACACAAGAAGGTAAATTGCCTGTGAAAGTATTTCCTCTTCCATGCATAATTAAATCAATACTCACTCATGTCGAAACAAAATCAAACATCATTTTTGGTATACATATTAGTAATGAAGAAGTGACTCATAAAGAATAAAAGACAACTGGTAAGGGAAGGGTTAACTTTAACACTCTTCCTTTCTACTCCCAATGGCACTAAAGAATGTACAAAGAAATTAAAATAGTTTTTATGACGAAGTACTTCATTGTTCTTTCAAGTTTAGTAAGAGTTAAATACTAAGTTTCGGGTGGTCTCTGGTCAATTGCATCAAGGACAACACTTAAACAATTTTTATTTCTTGTACTTATGCAGAAGAATAATTTTACTCTGTTTTGAATTTTAAAAATGAAAGTCTAAAAACACGTTTTTGTCATTTAATTACCCAATACCTTATCACCACACAAATATGCCCATGTGTTATATAGTCTGCCTATAGTCACAGGTCACAAATGTTTCTGTCTTTGACTAAAACACTTTCTTTTATTTGTTAAAAAGTCACAATGCTCACTAAACTGAGCAAAAATGCTAACACAAATAACTCCAAAATGCTGCCTAATGCTACCCATAAATACAATCAGTAATAGTTAAACTTCCCTGTCCTCGTTACTTTCAAAAGCAATCACACAGTGTCCCATTAACTAGACTTCTCTACATAGTCTCTTCAGCTGTATTGCTGAAGTTGCAAGATCCCACCATTTTATTAAAATTTATGAAGATTACTGCTACTGTATTTTGCAGCTTCACCTGCACTGTCCTTGTTCTAGCTGAAAATACTCATCTGACCCTTTGGCATTTTGAATGTATGCACCCTTTATCAAGGGAGGAAGTTTGTGTGGCTGGTCCCTTAGTGGACAGATGATGAGAAGTCAATCTTATCTGGCAATAAGAAAGGCCTGCCACAATTATCTCAGCCCCAAGAGCCTAGTTATCTCACCAGCACCACTACAGAAAGCTCTGGAGCTGATGCAGAGGAATCTGAACCTTCTTGCAGAGTATGGGGTTGCAGGGGAAGGCAGGGGAGGCAACGGTAAGGGGAGGAGATGGGTGTGACTGCATGCTCTTTTGGGCATATGAGCATCCACCACAGTGAGGACTTTGCAAAGGGGAGCTGGCCACACAAGCTTTTTTTTTTATTCTGTGCCAGATCAGCTCATAACAGCATATTTAGCATAATTATCATGGATTTTTACAAAGCTGTAGATCCTGTTCTTACTTACCACATGATCCAGACAGATATGGCATAAGAACATCTATCTGTAATTACAGGAATACAAGCTTTTTTGTTTACAGCTAGTGACTGTAGCAAATGCAGGACATCAAATGAGTCCATGCTTCCTGATGTGAGTACAAAGGGTAACTAATAGCTCTGTCCAAAATACCTGTTTCGTTGTTATATGGAAAGTCTGCCAGAAAAAACACACAAAATGTTCAAATAGCCCAATGTGTGTGAAACACTTTTGCATTCTCAGTGGACTTGCCTGTAAAGCAAAGAGCTGTGCTGAAATATGACTAACATGTTTTTCAGTTGAAATTATGGCTTATAGACTCTTACTTTCTCTCACACAATCCTGTTTCAATCAGTTATTCTTTTTGTGTTGTCATAGCAACAGGCAGAAACCTTACCACCCTGATCAAAATTCCCTGACATTCATCCTAAGAAGACCTCTAAGCAAGTGAGCACTTGCTCTCCTTACTATAATTCCTGACTTTTTCATCAGTATCAGAAGTATTCTTGATAGAAAAGAGTGGTTTCCTACTCTTGAACAACAATGAGGGATGTTGAAGTTTTTCCCATTCTGGAAGGGATCAGACGTTGTGTGCTTGTAGCCATGTACACCCAAAACTCTGTGGGAATGACAGATGTGAACTTCATTACAGGTTGCTTCAGTAGCTTGGTGATTCTTCCAAAATCTGCTTGCTTGAGATTTGCAGAGTCTTTTTAAGTTTTGGTGTCACCTTTCTGATTTATTGACAAGCAGGTATTTTTCACTTCCTGATTATACACCATCGAATCCTCCTACTGAGGAGGAACTACGCAGTTCCTACTGAGTTTCTGCCTAAAGTATATTGAATATTGACTGTGAGAATTCTAAATGTTCTGAAACAAACAGCAGAAATCAACAGTCAAAGTTTCTTATATGTGTCTTATGTAAGTCATGACATTGTATTTGGAAAAGATAGAGGAAGCATGAGGGATGACAGAGAGTATTTCACAACAGTAAAACTGGGATAACACAATGTATTATGGTGTGCATGTGGACATGTTCTGCTAGATCAATTCTGTGTACAAACATTCAAGAAATTATAAATCGACACAGATATAACCATACTTGAATAGAGACATTCTTTGGAGTAACCTGTTCTAGTGGGAAGTGTCTCTGCCCATAGTGGGATGGAGTTGAAATTAGATGATCTTTAAGGTTCCTTCCAACCCAAACCATTCTATGATTCTGTGATCCTATCATACTTATTGTGAAAGTTAAATAGTTATAAAGGAGTGAAATTAGGAACTGATGCAATATTTACTTCAAAAACACAAGCAGAAAATGGATTTCAGTGAGAAATTGACATTTCCTCATCTTCTCATCTTTTTCATTTTCGTGTTTGCCTTTAACAGTGCATAATGGCCTACCAATCAGTAGACATTCAAAATATCCAAAATCCTACTCCCAGATAAAAGTCTATGTGAATCAGGACCTGATCAGCTGCACAATTTCTTATCTGAAATGGAATTAAAAACTATTAATCATATAAACAAATATATAATGGTATAATATACTAATGATTTATTTACTAATATTTTATTACTAATACAGTATTTTTACCTGCATTACCAAACAGATGGCTCTTAAGCAAAGAGTGCAAGTTTTATACAAGTCTTGGAGTTTTATATAGTGCGACAAGTCTGCAGTGAGACAAAAAAATGAAAGAAAGAATTTTTTTTAAATGTACTGTCTATATGAGTTAAACAGTAAATAAGTGACAAGTAAGGTAGTCAACTAACAAATTCTTTTTTTCCTAAGCAAAAATTATTTACCAGAATGCAAATCTATATGCTAACTACAATCCAATTCCCAATTAATGGAATTGTAGAACTCTATATTCCTGGACTATACACATTCATTTTTATTTCTTTAATAATATGAAAATAATTAATTTTACACCTCAAATAAGTGATAACATATAGAGGCAATTGATCATATTATATACTGGCAAGTAGGAAAAGATGCACTCTATAAAGTCTGAAGAACATGTGCACTAATGTCTCATAACATACCTGTTTGGACAGCCCATGAGTAAGATTCAAGATACATCCAAATATGGTTCATACTATTTTTTTTTCTCAAATTATTTTAGCTATACCTCTGAACTTTACAAGTCTTTATGTTTCTTTCTTAATTTAAATTACATTAATTTAGCTGTATTTTAACAGAGTCCTTTCAAGAGAGTGCAGTGGCAGAATAAAATTATAGAGAAAGTCATATTTGGAAAGAGTGCTATTAATCCTTCTTTCACAAGTAGTAATATTAAATCATTATATCTAATTTTGTTGTTCTAGAAGTTATTCTGTAACTAGAGACATTCTATGACTAGTGATTGCATGTTCACCTAAGGGGTACAATAAGGAAATTTGAGAACATTAGAAGAAAATTGCTATATAAACCATAAATACTGTATCCTTTACTGACTTGTCAGTCATTTGCTCTATACATAAAACATCTATAAAGATTTTTTTCATTTAGATAGCTCTGGCCTGGATACTTCAAGATACATTACAGCATGTGCCAGTTATAAGGTCCGAGGGAATTCCAGCCTCTAGGAATTTATTTAAGAGCACACCTGGCATTCCAGATGTATAAGGAATATGACTTATTCCCATGGTCCACAGCACCTTGTGTTGGTCCTCACCTCAAATAGCAATACTTCATCCTGCCCACAGAAAGAAGAGGATGCTAATATAATCTTTACAGAAGAGGAGCAACATAACAAAATTTGGAATGTTGAGTAGATGGATTTCTACTTGCAGTGTATCTCTGCAGGAACATAAGATTCATAATGGCTATTATTATCTATGTATTTATTTGAGGAGCACAAAATTTCTTTTCCTCTGCAGTGACCAAGTTTTCCTCATTTCTATGACCAGAAAAGGTATTCTTCTTACTCTTTTCAGTTATTAAATAAGATGAACATTAAGGCAGGAATTTTAAGTGATGTGAAGTTATCTAGAAGCTAAATGCACCTGAAAATCACATAAAATCTCTTTGAAACCTGTTTGTTGATAGAAAGATCTTCAAATATAGGATCTAACAGTTACTACTTAAACAAAAGCCCTTCCTAGATTTTCTCCTGTTTTAGCCCATTTAGAAAGGATGTAGATCTTACTTCAAGGAGGAAGGAAGTCTGAATAAGCAAAACGAAAGCACTTTTGCTAGCAATGTGAGTGAAATACTATCTATATATCACTTAAGGTTTTAAGACTTTATGTGCCTTAATCCACTGAAGCAACCAGTATGATGTGAAAGATGTGGAAAAATTCAAAGTCTTTTTTAAACCTTCCTTCTACAATTTCATAAAGACATAATAAAGAGAGGTCAGATTTAAAAATAAAAATAAATAAAACAAAAGCAAGGAAAACACAGATGACATGCTTTATTGCAGTTCAAAAGAGAAGCAAGAGGCATACTTATTCTTTTTATTAATAAAATTCTGTTTTGAATGAAAGAAAAAAGGCATTTAAAGCAGCAGCCATATCCTTATAATTAATTTTCTTCTCTTATTTTCGCAAACAATATTTTTTCCCAGAAAAAGATACTAAATAAGGTTTCTGAAATGTGTCTGTTTCCAACCTTTAAAGTGCTTTGATTAATTACAGCATGACCTGTGCAACAGGGAAGAGATAAAACTTTGCCAATAAATTATGACACTTCAAAGAAATAAAAGAGGTTATTTGACATAGACTTCTATGAGCTTCACCATACACAGGGGGGCCCCCAAGGCATTTGAATTCAGTTCAAGCCATTTTATATATATATATATAGTACTTGACTATGTCTCAGTCTTGTTGAACACTTTTGAATACATTAGCTGAAACCAAACTTCTATCCACCTATATTAGAGATGTATTTGCATGAGTGATGCAAGAACTTCAAAAGGTTCAGAGTTCAGATTAATTTTGGTTCCTCAGTAAGAAATACCCACGCAGGTGGCACTGCAGCCTTTTGAACTTGCAGTGTAATTTTCCTCTGGTTTCCTTCTTGCTGTCTCAGACATTCTCTCAAAATCCGTTCCAGTCTTCCTTTTTTCTTTTCCTTTTTATTCATGCAGTGGTGTAGGAAACTACTTTCTTTTGTTATTATTGAATAGCCTCTTTTGTCCTTCATGGTTTTGAGGCTGATGTTATGAAATGAGAGCTCTCTCCTGAATTCTAGAATATTTGGGAAAAAATCAATGAGGAAAAATCTTAAGAGCTGTACCACAAGTCTGAAAATTCTTCCCAAGACGGAACAGTGTTTTTTAAATTATCATGCACTGAAGCCTATGCCTTGCAATATGACATTTTGAGCATACCTGGATCACATGAATCCAAATACTCCTTCCATCTCATCGAAGATTTCCCATCCCAAAAGAATATAAATTTTTCAACAGAGCCTACCTGGCAAAACAGAGAGATGCTAGGTGTTGTTTCTGACCCCCAGGTGAAAACGGGCTTCACAGGTGGATTGCTGCAGCAGGAATTCTGAATTCAAAAAAGAGAAAAAGGGAAAAGTGAGGGTCCTGCATTTTGTCCACAAAAACCACATGAAACATTACAGTCTGCTGCCAGGCAGCAGAAGAGGACCTAGAGATGTTGCTTGACATGTGGCTGCCCATGATCCGATGTCTGCCAAGGTGATCGACAGCCAGGGGCACCCTGGCCTGTGTGGAGCAGGGCAGTGATTGTCCCCCTGTACTCCTGTGTCCAGTTCTTGGCCCTTCAGGACAAGAAGGACACTGAGGGGCTGGAGCATGTCCAGAGAAGGACAACAGAGCTGGGGATGAATCTGGAGCACAAGGCACGAAAACCAACTGGGGTTTTTCAGCCTGGAGGAAAGGAGGCTCAAAGTGGATCTTATCCCTCTGTACAAGCTCCTGAAAGGAGATGGTAGGAGGTAGGCTCAGCCTCTTCTCCCACATAAGTGGCAGAATGAAAAGTGGTCTCAAATAGTGCTAGGGAAGGTTTAGATTGAATACTATGAAACTTTTTTCACCTAAAAGGGAAGCATATAGTTTCTTTATGTCTACTTCTAGAATGTCCTACGTTCCTTGTCAGGCTTATGTGCAGATCAGTGACTGAATGGAAGTTCACTTATTACTGGAGGTAAAACAGTCACACAGAAAAATGTTTGTGGACTTTTGAAGTCAGCAACAATGAATCACTGATGGTTTCCTTTGAATATTTTCATTTCCTTCTGTTAAGGAAGTAGGGAAAATGTTAGCCAGATTAGGGATAACAACTGGAATAAAACATCTAAAAATCACTCAAAATATGGAAGTTACATTTAGCTAGAAAATGAAACCAAGACAGAAAGAAGACTGGGAAGAAAAACCAGTATAACCTCCCTGGGAAGCTACTTCCGAGATGGGAAGCCTAATAAATAACCTGATTTTTATCCTGAAGAAATTAGGACCAAAGAACTTTATTTTGGATACACCTGAATTTTCTGTTACTTAAGAACAAATTAACTGAAAACAGAAAACAAAT
This sequence comes from Sitta carolinensis, assembly GCA_032173965.1. Taxonomy (NCBI): domain Eukaryota; kingdom Metazoa; phylum Chordata; class Aves; order Passeriformes; family Sittidae; genus Sitta; species Sitta carolinensis. Next base: position 16,153,737 of record JAVUNC010000006.1, on the reverse strand, counting down.
TTCAAATGTCAAATCGTCAGCAAGACAACCAAGCTTCTTCTCGCTAGATAGACTGACAGTTCTTTTCTAAAAATGGCTTTTATTCACATTACTCTCACAAAATCTCTAAAGTGAGCATTATATAACTTGTTTGCAGTCTTAATAGCCCCTTTTCAACACATGTGCTTCTGGTGCCATCCACAGGAGTACAAAAATCTGTTTCAGCCACCCACACATGTTTAAGATCTCAGTGCTGTATTACTATTTTACTGCATCTCAGTAGAACAAGCGAGTCTTGTTTTACTAATAGAAGAACAACAAAGGGAATTATTTACATGGGACCCATCTGTGGAAGAGGTGTTGGAGGCATTCTTGAGAACAAACTGTCAAACAGTCCTTGAGCTTTAAGGAAAAAATGAACTGAAATCTCGACAAGAAATTTGTCAAGGAAAACATTAACATTTTTAATTAACATCAAAATAGGGGAAAACTTTGGTAAAGCAAGTAAAAACATATTTTCAGTAGGTCAGGTACAGGGTCAGCCTTGATATATATCTCTGCAATAAGAAATATGACACAGCCTTCACTCTCAGCAGTGATTGCCAAATATGTAATTAGAATAAATGTAGTATTAGAAATAGGTACTCAGTTTCTTGGAATACACAAAAAATGATCTGAATAGTTGTTTCCAGGCATGAACAACAGGAAGTATCAATATGGTAAACCATTATCCTCTATAAATACAGTATGTAGTGTGTACTAAACAAGGGAAAAAAGAGAATGCTTTGTCCAAATAATTTAATAGACAAAACTCTGGCAAATATTGTTGTTCAGATCTTTCTTTCCAAGTGTGGAGCCCTGACAAGTTAAAAGAAATACCAAACCCTTAAGTATTTCCTGTGGCATTCACAGTCACAGCTTTCCTCCTGGTTTACAAAAAAAAAAAAAAAAAAAAAGGTTATGCTCTATGGATATAATAATCTATAAGAATATATTTCACTGAGATAAAAGTTTTGAAAAATATTTTTACTTCAAATCACATGTTTTGCAGATCCAATTATGGCATAATACAATTGGGTGCACCTTATCTAGGTATCAAATTATATCCACACCATTTGTGTCTCTGTATCAACACAAGGGTCACAAACACGTTACAGTAATAGACTTCTAAGTGCCAAAACAGCCCAGTGTCACAGACATTCTACCAAAGTATGGCCAGTCTAAGCCCATTTCAATCCAATGAATTTGTAGATCTTAGATTTTGATTGCCTTAGTAGACAATCAACAAAAGAAAAATGCCTTCTTAAATGGGCAAGACAAATTATTCTTGCTTTCATTTCAATTTTTGTCTATCAGTGAGGTCTCTCCATACCCCAATGCTCTTTGAATTCAGCAATATATCCAACATAAGCCAACATAATGCTCAGCAGAATGGGCAGCTACATGAAAAGCTAGATTTAACGTATGTAACTATAGAAATCACCACAGAATTACCCCACAATAATTTTTATAAAACCATCGGTAAAACATAAAGGGCATACATACAGAGTAGGAATGTCCCTCCTTTTAGACAACTTCTGTTTTTCACACTGATGCACCACATAAAAGGTAAGAAGAACGGTTCTTCAAGATAAGATGGGTAGTATCCAACACATTTCAAAGTACTGTTTGTTTTTTTTAATGATGGAAGCTTATAATAAAAAATAGTCATATATTGTAACCATTCCTACTCCAGAATTGACATTCTGCTCATTTTGGCAATTCCCTCCTTAAGTTTAATGTAGAAGTGGCATGGCAGGTAAATGCAGGCTTTTTGGATAGGAAAAGAGCATTCACAGTGATGTCATTTTAATGCTGAATGATACTTTTTTTTGGTGCTATCACTGCATTATCCATGGCTATGATTCAGCAAATCTGAAAGGAATATTTCTTTACTCAATTTTCTTCCATTGCTCTGTCCTTGCTATCTTGTATACTCTGTTCACAAATCAGAGAGTTTGCAAAAACCTCCTACGAACAAAAAAACAAATTCACTTATGTTCATACCTTGAGAGGTATCAGAGAAAGATGAGTAGTTACTCATCTCATGCCCTGTTTTCTCTTCAGATACTGATATACCTGGTCCTGATGAAGTTGCCTTTTACAAGCACTTTCTGCTAAGTGCTGGGGATTTATCTGTGAGCCCTAACATGAAAGATCCTGTGAATCACGGTTATTTGTTGGTGCACTGATTGCTGCTATCAGCTGTGTGTGCTTCTGGCCAGGGGGGCATCATAAAAGCTGTAGAAAGTTAGTCATAAAAGCAAAATGCACTATTATCCAAAATAGAAAAAAAAGCCAAAACAACTCTGTTAAAAACATTTGTGATACAAAAGCAAAAATTGTGAACAATCGACTTAGTAAAAAAATATGCATATGTAGCATAAACTGTGCATGTCAGAGATTTTGTGTTTATGACATATGCAAATCTGTGTTACTGAGATGTTAATTAGTATTACAATAGATTGTGTGTGTGTGTGTATCTGTGTTTGTCTGTGTCTGTGTGTCTGTATGTGTGTCTGTGTGTTCCCACATCATCTTTGCAAGGTCAGGGAGAGGAATTATTTTCCTTTAGAGGTAGGAACATAGAGATTAATCAGAAAAAGAGAGGGAGAAATGTTGAAAATCCAGCTTGAAATATTAGGAATGCTAAGGATTTCTTTAAAACAGGTGACACCTTCTCACACTAGGTGCTGAAAAAAAAACCCAAACCTGTGGGGTATGTGGTAAACCCCCAACAGTTTATATAATATGTTTATGTCATGTGGGAAAGCACTGGTAAAGGTAAGTAATAATTCTCTTTTTCATGGGAAGAAAATGATGATTTTAACATCGAAATCAATACCTCTTTTCTAAGTTCTCCACTTAAAATCTTTAACTTCTCTACAAATGAGAATGGAATCTTACAGACAATATTCACCTTCAGAAGTCTCCCACGCTGTGTGGATTTGCTGATACAGCTATACAGGTTAGTGTTTTCTAATCTAGACAAAGCATTCAGCTTCAGTGTGCTCTGCCTGTTGATGCACTGCTTCTGGGAGAGAAGGGGAAGATTACTTAGTTTCTCTAACCAAATGTAGGAAGAAACAGACAAACACAGAAAAATCTACAGAGAAAAATTCAGTTTTATTATTTGAATATTTTCATGTTTACCAGCTAATACCTGAATGCTTTCATGACTGCAGCTTTAAGCAAAGTATATTAATCTTATTATGTTGTAGGTATTTTATGTCTTTTAGATACAGGAGTGCATGTGAAAAAAAACAGTCCAAGGAATTCTCCGCAATGCAGTTTTACATAAGGGCCTGTAGGAGCAGGCAGAATGTTATTAGACCATAAAAGCACATCAGGCTGATTTATGGTTTCTGATCAAGGTTTCTGTGAAAATTACTCTGCATCAACAGCTCAAGGTGACTGCTACCATTAATGTGTGGAAAATAAATGAGGTGGAGAGACTGATATCAGAGGAAGTAAAAGGAAGCGCTGAGCCAGTTTATATAGCACAGGCTTCCCATTTTGTTTTACAGTGCATAGAAGGCTGTCATCAAAATGATTGCTTTGGGGCAGAAAAAGCAATTCTTGATAATTAGATCTTATGGCAGGCTTTCTTACATACAGTATATAAGAACCATCAGGTATAATACCTTCCCACTATATGTCACCCTCTCCTCTGTGCTGTAAACATTCTTAGGATGTAGAAAATGAATAACCTGTCTTTTTTTTCTGAAGTTATTTTCCAGAAGAAATAAAATTCTAAACACGGTTTCACAGGAGTCTCAGTGACTGGGACTGTATTACGCATGGTCTGATAGCAATTTGCATTTTGACCAGCATTACAGTAAATACCCGACATCTTTTCCACAGTTCAGTGTCCTTGTATTGTACGTTGTTTCGTTTACCAGTGCTGGATTTTTTATTCCACACTTATTTTTATTGAAAACATAAAGCTATACTGCCTATTTAAATACAAATGCATAATGCATTTTTAAAAATTTAATTCTTTGATTAAAATTTAATTCATTTTATATTAATAAGTTTCTAACACACAGCTATTCCTTACATATAGTTTATTTTTATTGAAGATACACACATCCATATAATGCCCATTTAAATTTTAGTTTTGTTTTTGTTGTTGCTTTAAACAATCTGAATTTTATTATTATTATTTTATTTTCTGCATAATATTCAAGATATTTAAAAGAAATAACAATGAAATTAAATCCATCCAGCCTACAGATTTTCATGACAATACTAAACTGTGAACCATGGAAAAGTGCATTTCATGCTTCTATATAATTTTTAAAACCATTTTCTGGTATTTTATTTCTAGATTCTAAAATGTTGCATGCAGATGTGCAACATCATTTCAAGCATTTGCAGAAATATCAGGGCTACTCACACAGATGGCTATAAAAGCTGATCTGGTGGTTATACGGGGCATGTTTTCAAAGCAGCCTGTGGAACAAAGACATCCACACCTTGGGGAAGGGCAGGGTCAGGATTTTGATTTTTAGGATATGATGACATACCAACTGCATTTTGTTTTCAAAATGGACTCTTGATTCCTAACCCAAATTTCTTTCAAGATACTGCCACAATAAAATGTGGTAAGGTTTTTAGGACATAATACTAATTTATTCATAGATTTTAAAACAGGTGGTTTGTTATTACTTTAACAAGATTGTTACAAGCTTAAAAAATTATTTTAATTATTTGTATTCTTCAGATGTATTCTGAGAGGAAAAAGACTCCTGTTTGTGTGTAAGGGTGATTAGTTTGTACTGTTAATAGGATGGATTTCGTGACTTAATTGAAAGCAGGTGGATAATTAAACCCAATGTGTAGCTAATCAGGAGTCAGATATCAGGTGATCATGAGGCCATGCTTAATTTTGTTCAGGATAAAAACCTATCTTTCAAGCCTGTTTGCTTAACATCTGAAGTGAAAATTGTGAGAAAGGCTGGTTCTTGGGAAGTACATAATTAAGGTATCATTCAAAGGTGTTAAGAACCGCTGGTCAAGGTCATACTACAGGAGTCTGGGGTTTTATTTTTGCTTAGTAATGTCATATGGTTTTGTTTAGTGAGATTTGCTGGTCAGTGTTACAGATTTTTTTTCTGAAAATGAGCTTTAAGAGAAATGTGAACTTCTCCTTTACCTGCCCTTTTGTTCTGTAGTGGGCCTTGTTAACATTAATGCATTACAAAATGTTAATATAAATCTGCGGTCCCTATACTAAGGTCTTGGAGACCTCCAAAGCTCTCATTGGAAAGCATGATAAGACAGAAAATTAAGTGATAACTTTACAATAGTGTAAACAGTTTACAATAGTGTGTGAACAATGACTAGTTCTAGAGTATTTTCTATTTACAATTTAAGTTGCATTCTGCCCCTGACAGTGTGATCATGAAGTGCAGCATGGTGCCTAGATCCTGCTGGGAAGTGGGAGCTGCTGCATACCAGTTATTTACCTCTTCCAAACCCTCACACTAGGGAGAGGATACACAGTTTTTTCTCTGCTAAAAAAAAAACGTTAAAAATGTGCACTGAGAATCAAACTTCTCTGTCACCTTTCCTTGTTTTTCTGACCCACTTCTCTGCTACTTCTGGGCTACTGTAACCATCCTGCAGCTCATATGTATAGTTGTTGACAAAACTCTGTTTTACTTATAGGTATTGTATATGGGTAATTACTGAGTGCTGAAATGTCAATTTGATTAACCTCTTTTCCCCTTCTTCTCAGAATGTGTTTTTTTTTTATTATCAGGTATGTAAAAAAAGCAATAAATATATGTAGTCTGTTCCAAAGTGCTCTCAGTTACTTTGGATTTCGCTGCTATTTTTTAACTTCTCTTACTGAACAAATCTGCCTTGGTAGTATTTCTCTTTTGTTCTCTTACAAGCTCCATATAAAGTTGGCTCTGATGGAAAAAAGCGTCATAATCTCGTATTATTAAAAAAAAATAAGAGTTTGTAGTTTCACCGAGTTCTGTATGCTGGTGTTAAACACAAATTATCACAAGAGACACTTGTTCATTTCCATTCTTATGGTTTAATGTGGAATAATTTTAACTAGATATGATACTTGGTTCCTTATAGATTTTTCTGGCTTTATATATTGTTGGAAAGGAAAAAAAAAAAATAATATTACATACTTCTTATTACTTCTATTATGTAATCTCTTCCCTTCACAACTTTTTTCTAAAAAAGTTAATTTTGAATTCCAGGAAGGAGATTGAAAAGCATACAAATGAAAAAGGAAATGTTTAGAAAATCAATGAAATCTGTGTTATTTTTTAATCTTATTTTAAAGTAGCAAAAAGTGCTTGATTTCTCAGCAGTCTTGCATTTTATATTAGGAAAGATGAAAATTGCTCTTTCTCTGTTTGTTTAGAAGAGGGTCAAGAGTTTAAAAACCTCATGAAGCTCAATTATCTGTCTCTAATTTTTCTTGGTATACATCTACATTTAATACCTATATAGATTGTACATATAAATCAGTGTTACAGTCACTAGCTCCCAAGGGAAGTCTAACCATTGATATTTTGTCTTTGAGTACCAAATGTGTGTATGACAAGGCTTTGGACAGGTGAGTCATCTAAGTAACAAACTCTGCAGACCTTTTCTACTGGGTAGGGGAATTGGCTGCAAGGGCTTGTTCATGGTACAGGGTTGGAAGAGGAACTTTTGCTGTACCTCACTTGTGCTTATTCTTGGAAGTTCTCTTTGATAAGTGTTGAATTGAGCTTGGCACATTTCTATGGAAAACTTTTGAGGATAAAGAGAAATAATTCTTAGAAACATTCTGAGGTACCGATGTTTGAGCTTCAATTCCATACCTAGCTGAATCAATGGCTTGGGGAAACAGCTGAATTACAGGTTGGGATGGTTTTGCAAGGAGGGGGAGAGCAAAAGGCAAATAATGAAATAAAAATAATTTATCATTTTGCTTAAGGGAGAGTGACCTTTCAGAAATATCATAGCTCTAACAGATGAGGCAGGCTTTGGCAGTCTTTAGGGAAGAAGAAATCAATTACAGTATAGTACTGCTGTATCAAAGAATGGGAGAATGTACTGATTTTGCTGAGAGGTCTTGTCAGCCTGGAATGTCATGTTCTGGAAGTACATATGGGTCCTGGTAGGGCTAATGGGTTTTGGGAAATGGTAGCTTAAGCCATGACTGATGTCCAGTTAAGTCTGTGCCTCTGAAAGCCTGCTGAATTTGCTTGAATATATTCAGCTCATTTCAGTGCTTGTCAGTACAGTGCAGCAGACTGAATGCTTAATGTGCTGCACAAAAGGAAATAATTGGTAACAGTGTTTGTCAATAACAATATGTCAATAACTGATGGCAATTCTGGGCTAAGAAGCACCCCTCAGAAGAGGGCAGCCTGATGATGGGAGTCAAAGACCATGTGGAGAGCCCTTTGCTTTATCTTGTTCTTCTTCTTAGGGTCAGGATTAAAAGTGTGAGAGGCAAAATTCTTGTTCGGACTTGGATGTTCGTTGGTTCTCATCTCAGTTACAGCCTCACTGACCATGAGTGCTTCTGCATGCTAAGTTAACAAGGCAAAAATGGAGTACAGAGTAAAGTTTCAAGGTATTTTAAGCCTAAGCTAACCAATTATGAGACGCCAACTAATTGATTTTAATTTTTAATCCAATAACTAGCTACCTATGTCCAGCACCATGGACTTTTCCAACCAATCACACAAAATCACCCCAAGTTGTGAAGGAGAAGAAGACTATGCCCTAAACCCTCCATCTTGTTACATATATATTATTCTAACCCACCACCTTAAATTCTAACTTTCTCACCCTGTGATATAGCACTCTTCTACACAACTACACAGTCACAGAATCAACGTTATCACTCAGTTTTGGAAGCCTTTCCCAAGGCCTCAGGTCAAATGCAGTATATCTCTATGTCTGGGGTTCCAGTATACCAAGTGACCCTGATCAAACTTATGGTTCTGGAGGTAGCCACCAGGGTACAAATTGCTCTAACCAAATCCTGACAGATAACTACTTTCCTGAAAACTACTGCTTTCACTCTGGAGAAAACCAGGAGGGTTTTAGCCCTTTGTGACACACAAACCAAGTCTGAAGTGAGAAAAAAGTCAGTTTTGGCTTATTCTGCTATTTTATAATTCCAATGTAGCTGAGGAAAGAGATGAAATCAATAATTAAAAGGAAAATCTCTTTCAGTAGCCACTGTGAATTGTTTTCCACTGCCACACTTGAGGAAAGGAACTTCAACCCTTACCCCATCTTTCCCCAGACGTGTTCCAAAAGAGGATAACAGTGGAATGCCATGACTTTGACCAAATTTCTGATGTATTGCATAGATAAAAATTAATAGAACCTATGTGTTTGGGGTAATATATTGTATGGAAATAAACACTTCTATGATTTTGAGATTCATTGACAATTAAAGACAGGAACACAGGATAAACAAAAAATAAAAATTAATATCTTGATCTTACATAACATTTTCAGGGAAGAAAAGACAAACTTTTACAATGGACCAAAAATAATGTTCTTCCACAGCAAAAGGAAGAAAATTGGAAGGACCACAATAGCACTGTAGAAATTGTAATAGGAGAGATAATACCTCCTTAGGTTATTTTCTTATCTTTAGCACAAAAGTTCAGAGACATGAATGGATGTTAAAGAAAAATGGATTTGGAAAAGATGTGCAAGGCTTTCTTGCACTTAGTGTAATCCTTGTTACTAATAGCCTTCCTGCAGGCTGTTTTGAAGCAGTATTAGTCAAGAAGGTAATATTCTACTACCTGCCAGAAGTATATTAACAAGGCTTAGGAATATTTTCTCATCTTTTGATATTATGGGGATCCAGTTGAATGTAAGGAATATTCTGGAGGCTGGGTTCTTGGTAACACTACCTCTGTATTTACTGCAGATGTGTACTACCAGAAATAAGTACCAGTTATAGACTCCTAGCTACCAAATAGTATTCAAACTGCACTTAAATCAGCTCAAGAGAGGAATTACCCTTTGGTATTTATGACAATTACAGGCTTTAGAGTAAACTTTAATGTACTTCTATATGTCTAGTTTTCTTATAAATATTTTTTGTATAAAACAAAGGAATATTAAAAATAATACATTAATGTCTAAAATATTTTGCTGTATAATAACAAATAATGCAGTAAAAAATAATTTGTTGAACACCTAAATATAGCATTTGTCTTTTTAATCTTTGTGTATTTCGTGTAGTATTAGATCTGCAAAATATATGATCTTCATTTTCAGGTGCTTAAATACCTCCTTTGACCTTAACCTCTTTGGAAATTGGTGAATTTAGTCCAGGTTTGCTGAAAAAGAAAATAGCAGATGTCAGCTTAATGGCCATTTCGTCAGCTTCTTACCTTTCTGCAAATTGTTGAGCATCATGTGCTTGACAGATTTATCTGACTCTGAGCCTGAGGTGGTAACTGTAAATTCTTTACAACACTTTTCATCAATATATGGACTTTGTACCAAGTTTTTAAGAAGCAAAAAAGTATACATCTCAATAACAATGTTTCTTCACTAACATAACCCTGCTGGCAATGTGAATTTCCACTCACCAATTATAAAGGAAAATAGGCAGTCTTACAGAAGGGGTGGAAGGCAACTATTCTGTTTCAAGCCATTTCAATAACCATTTCCAATGATAGGAGTAAAAAAGGTGATGATAAAGTGCAATAATACTTAAAGTACAGAGAATCTGGAAAGTAATTGCTCAGCTTTCCAAATTAAATTAATACTGGGATATCCATAGCTTTAGTGTAGTGTAATATTTTTTTTTGTTGTTGGTTCAGGTTTTACATCTCATTTCCTTGTATAGATCTGCATCTTGATTATCTAGATATGAACTTTTTGAGTAAGCTTCATTCTCTTAAGATAGTAAATTTACTGTTGACTGCTTTCAATTTTACATGGATTTCTTTTTTCATCTTTGCACATCTATCTTCACAGGGTTAACAAAAGCACTGCAGTGGCAGATATATTTCATCAATTTTTGAGTGAAAAGGCTGTGCTTAGATGTATGGGATGTGTGATCCTTTAACTTCTGAAAGTGGATATTCCATTTGTATGTCTATCAAGATTAGTGCATATGTGTACTTTCAATTTCCTGGAGATATTGAAGTGATACTGTGTATAAATGGTTACTTTGTATTATCCTTACTGTAGGGTGTTGAAAAATGTTTTATGTGTGCTTGTAAATTTATGTGCAAAATTGGCTCCTCTTCAAAGTCATGTACACTTAAAACAGGAAAACCACTTTATCTGGTATATATTTTGCTGTTTCTCTCTGTAATAACCCCATTCTCTGTGTTTTCTTCACTTCATCTAACTAGACTTGAAAATACAGGGGATATTGTTGCTTCAGTGTTGCAGTTTTTAATACAAATTTTTCAAAGTATGAGTTTACTTTCCTAAGGTCATGCACTGGATTAGACCATGATATGGAGTATGATTCTGCTTTTTCCATTGCCCTCTGAGCAATTTCTCATCTGGCAAACCTTCAAAAGCTTGCCACATTGGGCACTGATGTCAAAGAGATGAAGAATGAGAAAGTATGTTAGAACAGCCAAAGAATACAAAACGTTGGTACATTCATGTATCAAATATAATTAAGGGTGGATTTCCCCATTCAAGTGAAATAAGAGGTATTTTTTATGGTTTTTGCTGACTATATGGTATTCAGCAGTTAGGAAACATTTCAGAACAAAAAAATTAATTGTAAGAAGCCTCTTTGCACTGGTATTTTACCCAGCTTTTTTTGCAGATGTTTCTATCCATAGACATTTCTGTATGGCACAGTTATTGTAGTGATACCTGTTATGCAAAAGTTATCCAGGCCTATAACCTCTTCAGAAAAAGCAACAGTTTTGACTTACAAAGTGAACTTAATCTCTAATTTTTATTTCATTAAATCGAGAAATTTACTCCATTTTGCTGATGAGTTCATGGTCAGACATTATGATCATGATAACCTCATAAAGTCTTGAGGAGATTTTCTGTACTGATAATGCTACCTAAAAGAGACTTCCTTTTCACTTTTTTTTTTTCCAACTTATAAACTTCTCCAAGCCTAATGAGACAGGTGGACATAGATTGAAACTAAACCCAGCTGAAAAAAAAGGATCTATGTCCCTTTGATACAAAATACTGGATGCTTAAACTGGATTTGGTGGTAAAAAAGAAATGACTCGGGTATTTCAGCTATCCATGATGTGGTGCTCTCCTGTAATTTTTGATTTGGGTAATGGACCATGGCAAATAATGCTTCCTTGAGTAACTGGTTTTTAGTAGATTGAAGAGTTTAGCACCTCATTCTGTGGCAGTAAACATCATAGAGATCTTTCCAAGAATTTTAGAAGTGTCAATATAAAGAATGCATTTTTATAAACTTCTGCATCTACAGCTTCTTGTTTCTAACCAACTTATACCTACTTGTTTGGCTAGTTACTCTGCCCACTAAAAATCTCCTACTTTTCCCTGCTGTCTGGGTAGAGCATATCATTAATTTGTAGGCATCATCTCTGGTACCTAGTTTTTATTGGCCAAGCAAAGGATATATTTTTTGCCAAGTCATTTGATATTCTAGCATATTGCAGTTGCACTTTTAAGAAAAAACTTCCAAACTCCTCATTATTATTACAGTCTCTCCTGGTTGCTCTTCCTGCCACTATTTATCTTTACAGAACACTTCAGGGTATCATTTTAAACCAACTTCCTTTCTATTTTGATTCCTCATTAAAAATGATTAAAAATTGAGGCTTTGATTTTCACAAATGGACTATATCATGTTTCATTTGTATTGAAAGTGAATTTCAAAAATGCATTTCAAGTAAAATGTATGTTGTTTGTAAACCCATGCAGTGTTTTCTATGGTTCTCTAACTTACTGTGTGTGTCTAGTGATTACTCCTTAAAGTATTCTTTATTGTGTATGTTATTGAGATCAGGTAATTGGTCTGTAGCCTGTTAAATCCTCCTCCCTTCTCTTCCCAATAGAGATATTACATTTGTTACTGTTCAGACATAGGTCACCTTTCTGGATTTGTAGGTGTATTTAAAATACTTAAGATACATGTTTTCCAAATCCACTTTTCAACTTCTCTTAATACTTTTCATCATCAAGTTCATATATTGTATTGGTTGAAGAGAAACTACATTTTATAGGTATTTATTGCTTGTTTAATGAGAGTTGGCAATAATTTGACCTTTCATGATCATTCAGGAGATTTTTGGAAAGGAGGACATAGTTTATACTATCAACAGGATAGTGACAGTCAAAATTGTCTGTAAAGTTATATAATAAAGGTGGTTAATGTTCAGGTTATTAGTTTAAGCTACTTCTTTCCAGAGGTTAGATTACTGCATGTACCTCTTCAACTGTAGCATTGTATCATCTCCTCCCCTGGACACCCAGACATCCAAGTATTTTCAAGAGGTGTCTGTGGAGCAGAGCTGTTGGACAGGCCTCTACCTGATTCTCAACATGGGAGCAAACTGTGTTTGAGTCTCCTCCCTCAATTTGCCAATGGCCTGAAGAATACCACTCTCTAACCATGATTGTCATCCCTGAATCTGAAAGGAACACTTGAGAACCATTTTCTCAAATATTTATGCAATTCATATTTTACAGTCAGCACAAGAACTATGTGTACTCCTTTA